>JAWWML010008480.1:0-33792 GCA_035047165.1 Ormyrus rosae
CGAGGACGAAAATACAACCTTCCCGATTCGGAGCCGGGAGGGAAAGTAGTACTTTCGGCCCGCTAGGCAAAAAAATATTGAATAAAATCAATGACCTTTGTTTTAATACGTAGTTTTGAGATTATTAATATCCCTACCTTTTACCTCTCGTGTCTCCCGATTTGCTAGAATCGAGCAAGGATAAAAGTAACTAAAATTTTACAAAACGTTTTTGTTGGTTCGAGCTTTCAAAGAGGCAGGGGTGTCGGCTCTTTTCTCGGAAATCTGTTTAGAAGAATTCTGCCTTATCTTGCAATTGGTGCTAAAGCCGCAGGGCGGGAAGCAGTACACACGGGCAATGTCTTGAATGATGGAACTCGCGATAACGTAAATTTCAAAGAAGCCCTCCAATCACGAAAGAGTCTGGCAAAAATTTGAGGAGAAAAGCAGCTGATAAGCTAGGCAACATTATGAAAGGTCCTGGGTATAAATCACGAATTCTCAAGGGTAAACGACAGTCGAGAAAGACACGTGCACCGGGTCTTACCACCGCCGCCGCTGCTGTACGGAAAAAGTAAAAGACCTCGACAACAAAGAAGTGAACAAAAAGAGCAACAACGAGACATTCGACGAAGAAAAAGACAAGGTTGAGACCAGTACCGGATATCTTTGGACCTCGATAACAACAACGAAAATGACGTTTCTACACTCGTTTTTTTATCCAGCGAGTTCGTTTTTTTTACCCTTCCAACGACTCAAACGGACATAGAAAGCAGTAATTTCCTACATTACAAACCCGTATTATCGCTTAGCGACGAAAGTGATGTACCTTTAGAATTTGTCGTGCCAAGCGTCAGCGAACACTATGTAGATCTCGCGCATACTATACTCTACATTCAAGCTAAAATTACACCTGTTGCCGCCACAGTAGCTGAAAATTTAATAGTCCGACCTGTCAACAACTTTTTACATTCCATGTTTAATCAGAGCGTTTTCTTTAATCGTAAGGTTATTTCGCCACTGAATAATACGTATTTCTACAGAGCGTACATAAAATCGCTACTAAATTACAGCCCTTCGGCAAAAGAAATATATAATTAACGTTGCAAATAAACGCTTTAACTATTAAACAAGCCCTTTTCAGGGCCACATATATCACCGAAAACCATCGCAGCTCAATCATTCGAGTCTTTGCGCTTCTCTCGAGGAGTAGCAGAACGTACTCGGGTATCCCCGCCACTGCTCGGATACTCATGGGTCTCCCCGACACTGCTCGGCTACTCCCGATACCTCCATTCTCACCCCTCTGTTCTCCTCTTTCGAATGTCAAAAATTGTTAAATTTATTTAAATAATTTATAAATTGTTTAAACAATTTTTTAGTAAACAATTTTATGGCATAGGAGCAAAGAGTTAAGGAATTTGTAAAGATAACAAATAATTGTTTTTATAAAACAAATTCCATAGACGACCTTGTCATTGTTATCTTTATCGCTTATTTACTTAAAAAATTCCACTGAAAGTTATATTTGTTGAATTCCACAGACGACCTTGTCATCTTATCTTTACATAAACAAATTCTAGACAAGGTCTTGCGAAAAATTATCTTAATTGTCTTTTTAATTGTTTATTAATAAAAACAAATAATTAATTGTTATATTTAATAAAAACAAATCCTTTCCTTTTTGCCGATTTTTCATTGCTTATATAAACAAATTACTTCTTTGTTATTCTTTATTTATCTTAAATACTTGTTTGTTATTGTTTACTTATCTTAATTACTTGTTTATGTAAACAAATACCATAGTCTGCTATTGCACGGCGATGACGTCATTTGTTATGTCTCGCTATAACGGTTATATTACTACTCACTAGTTTTTGAGTAAAAGCTGAAAACTGAAAAAAAATGAATTTTCTATGCCCAACAATTACGGGAGTAGAAATTCTTTAATTTAATTGAAGTTTTGGAAAAAGTTAAATCTTTTGTATATTTTGAGCTGTTTAGTTTTTCAGCTATGAAACTTATTAGATCTAAAGATATTAAGATTTTACTTTTTTTTTTTAAAATTGTTTAAATGTCTATAACTTAGTGAATAATCGGTCTTTTTCAATGCTCGACCATTAATTTTTTGTCTTCTTTAATTATATTTTCAAAATTTACAAGAATTTTTAAAATACGAACAAATCGACTTTTTTTTAGACCCAAAATTTATCCATATTATCCAGAAATAACTCATTGTACGTCCCAGGCCTGGCAAGAGGACTCCTATCCTCTAAAGGTTAAATTATATATGGTATTGTGATTGTATATGTAATATAGTACAGTCATACATCAATATAGTTCAAATCAAATAAAAAAAATGAGTTTTCTATGTCTAATAATTACGCGAGAAAAAATGATTCAATTGACTTGAAATTATTTGAAAAGGTAAATTTTTTGTATATTTAGTAGGAGTTAGTTTCAGTTTTAAAATAATTAATGTATTTTAAATTTAATGTATTATTTATATAACAACAACTAGAGGAACACGATTAATTAGTTTATAGGAAGCTATGTGCCAATGATCGCGAATTGGTAGCGATTTTTTAAATATATTAAAATCACCATTTATCTCTATATTTTCTACTGACCAATAAGTGAAGAGCCCTCTCAACGTTAATATTTTATTTAATATTTCAGCAACGGCTTGGGCAGTTAGTCTGAAATTTTAAGAAGTTATGTTTGATGCGTAAAGGAATGATAATCTATGCTTAAAAAATAATTCTTACTTATTCGGTATCTCTGAACACCCTCCTTAATATTGCATGAGCTAAATATGTTTACTTATACAACGCATACAATAAATATTTTTGTCTATTCAACTTTGATTTTATGTTTTTTTTATCACTAAGGTAACATATTAGAAAAAATTAAAAGTGATAATGAAGGTTGATCTTTCCTTTGATCACCATGATTCAAAAAATTAACACGGGTATATATATTATATTGATATCTTGTAACTAAAAACATACGAAAGGTAATAATAAGTCCATGGACTTTAACTACATTTTGCTTAATATTCCGTCCGTGTACAGTGATCGATTTTTTTAATTCGGGAAAAGTTTTGAAAAGATTTTGAACGTTTTTCTTTTAAATCAAGTCAAATTACTATCGCATTCTCGACGCATTTTTTTAATCAAGTATCCTGCAGAAAAATATAAATGATAACATTCAACTATTTTATAATATTAAATATATTTTAATTAAATGAAAAAAAGTTTTAAAATATAAAATACATTTTTAAATAAACTAAGGTAAAAACGAGGAAAATTAAAAAAATACAATAATTCACATAGATTAGACAAGGGGCATAATATTACATATTTAATAAGCTGCTAGTAAAGGAATTTATTATTAATATATCACGTGTTCAAAAAATTACACAATTAGATACACGATGTTACTCCTATAATCTTCTTTCCATTACACAATATTATATTGTTTAATAAAAAAAATTAAATATTATACTAATAATACTATACATCTATAATCTGTCTGTGTTGAAAAATTGATATTTTAGTAAAAAACAAATATTTAACTATATCTCAGCACTACTAAAGATTAACTTATTTTATTATATTTTTCCTTACCATGCGTGTCAAACTTTTTGATGATGGTTTCAATGATCGTTGTTCTGGGTGCTACATGACCACGTCTCACGGGCATCTCAAATTAGTTCCCAAAATAAGATGGGACTTACAAAACAGTTTCTTTTATATATATTTTATTTCCAATCGGAATACTACAAACGATCGCTGGTATTAAAAGCTGTTTGTAGTTGACATTTCTATTTATTAAAAGTTGAGTGAAGAAGCAACAGTCATTTTATTATTGTTATAGTTAGTATATATACAAATAAAAAAGAAATTGAACTTATTGAAGGAATATAAATATAATTTTATTAAAATTATTGAATATTCATACATTATTTCACATTGATGAAAGTAGTTTTAGTTCATACTAAAGATAATTAATGAACTTATTGTGTTTATAATCTTATTCATTTAATTTTTGCGATTTTTGAAACTCAACTTCCCGAGTTATATATTATAACTGATATGCTAGTTCATAGTTATTTTTGTATAAATTTTGTGTGCAGATTTTATTAACCGTAAGTTCTAATTAACTTAAATACATTGTATAAATATAAGTCATTTAAAAGTGTAAACCAACACTTTTATTTTTAGTGTATAAAGTCCCGTTTATTAAATTAATTTTATTAACAGGTTTGTAACTTTTTTATGATGTAAAAATAATTAATATTTCTCTTAATATACAAGTATTCCTAAAATTGAAGAAAAAATGAATGAAGAATGAAGAATCACCATCTTAGAATAGTTTTATATTATAATTTTAGACAATAGTTTTTATTTATTTTTATTGTACACACACACATACATAATATCTGCTTTTAATAATTTGTTTTTACTATATTGTATTAAAAATTAAAAATATTGATGTCATACTGCTAACTGAAAAATATAGAAGTTAGCCAAAAGATTTAAAATAAGAATCTCCAATAGGCACATAAATGCCACTAGCTGTTATTCATTTTTAGTTTTAATGTAGTATATTACAACGATGTTGTTGCCAGAAACCGGAGATTCTGTTAGCTGATGCCGTTACTATTTCTTTATTATAGTGTTTTATTATAGTATGGAAACAAAGTTATACCTATACCCTACTTAATCTCTTTACTTAACCCTTGGCATTCATTCTACCATTCACCTATTGGATTCGCTTGTTAAACATTTGGAATTCCTTTTTCTTTCGTGTATATTCACTTTACTCAAAGCATTACAAGATCAAAATTTTACAAAATACAAAGATACATCTTGTACACACATTAAGATGTATATCGGAATAAATTTATTCAGTGCGCCGTAATAAACCATGTCATGAATAATAATTTATCCTTCCAATTATGCGTGTTTTTTTACTGCATTATTGCACGCATATGCTTTTTTGTACATAAAAGCCTGATTTAGAGTGTATTCTTTTCTTTGTATTATTGCATTCTGTTTAGCTTCAATAAAAACGATTTATTTTATTGCCTCAACTATAAAACTGTTCGCAAATTTGATTTTCTTCTTCTTAATTCGGTTAAGTGCAAATAACAGTGAAAAAGAATCAACATCTTATACTTCTTGCTATTTTGTAGAACATATATAAAACACGTTTCCTCATTACACGTCATATTCTAGCCGCGCATACTAAAGCGTCATCGTGCGGGCTTCCCTCACACTGCTGCAATTCTGACCTTCAAACGTCTGTCATTTTTTAAATTACCTTCATGAACCATATGGTTCCTCGAAAGATTGTTTCTCTTTCTTGTTTATTTTTTGTTCATTGTTCATTTTTTCCTTGTTAATCTTTTCTATAATTTAGTTCTTTTCTTTCCATTATCACCTTTTTACACATCATGTTTCTGTTTTATTTAGATAATAATGAACCATAAAGTAGATTATAAAAAATGAAATAAAAATAAACTACTTCAGTCTAGTTCATATGATATGAATATTAAGATGTAATTAAGGATAAATACAAAATAGGCACAGCTAGGCATCATTGTAAATACTTGCAACATGTCTGAACAGAGAGAAGGCGAGCACTACTGAGCTGACTGACTTCTCTACTACTAACTCATGCATATGTTACGAAGAGAGTAAGCGTCTGCGTCGAAGCACAAGAATTCTGTAGGTCATTCCCTCTCTCTTCTTCCTTCACTTAAATGCCCACCTTCTTTTTCTTTCTCTTTTCCTTATTTCCACTTTATATTTGTGTCTCTAATTTTTTTCATTCATTTATTTATTGTTTTTATAGTATTGTTAATATTGAATTAACCTTTACCAAAATGTACCTATAAAATTAGCTTTTATTGAATACCTACTAATCATAGAGTTTGTTTTTATAATGAGTACAATATTTAAAATTTTACATAATTATAATTAATGTTAAATATATAGTAAAAAAAATTTTTAAACTTAATTTAAAAAATTGTTTCTTTTACAATTCATAAAAGTTTACTGTTCAGTTATTCTGTTTTTTGTCATTTTAATATTAAACAAATTTTTGTACTACATCACATTTAAAAAAGAATTTTTAATCTACATTTTGTATACGGCAGAAGAAAAAAGAAGCATTGAATTGCGGCGCGTCGCACATTTCGCAGTGCTCAAACCTTGACGGGGAGGTAAGCAAATGATTTGCAGCAGATCACCAAACGGATCAAATAAGCGTCAACACATCTAAAGGAAAAAGGCCCGACATTTAAAAATTCTTAATAAAAGACCCCGCGTAAACCTTATGGGTTCGGTCTCTCTGTAAAATTGGCTGAATTTTTGACATATTGTTGGTCTAAAACAAAAGGATACCAACTCGGAAGCCGATCGAAAAATATGCTATCTCGGAATCCGGTTCGAGAAAGTACCCTTTCAGCAGCCAGTTGGAAAAGATACCAATTCGAGCGCTGATTTTTTCACACCGATTATTTAAATTGGCAGTACTGATAAAAAATATAAAAATTTTTTTACTATTTACAGTATCTGTTAAAAAAAACTGTAAAAATTTTATTTTAAAATTTTTTTAACTTTTGTTAATTAGTGTCAAATCAACAAATAATAATTAAAATGAGAAAGCAAGCAAATCTTTTTACTTGTGCCCTAATCAAATTAAACACACCTTAATTCCGGTAGCAATTACTGAAAGTCCTTAATTAACAACCTTAATTAAGTTATCCAGCTATGTTCCCGCGTAAAAATTTAAGTATTGGAGCAATATAGCAAAAGTATAGCTTAAGTATATTATCTAAGTATAGCTATGGATACTATCCCATATTTACCAAATATAATTTAGCTATACTTTAACTTTAACCAGACCTTGTCCCAGGCTTTATGAATTTTTCTCAAAATAAAGCCTTATCTGAGCTGATTTGTACTACGAAAACAAAAATTGCCTGAACACGTATTCGAACGCAGAGCCTGATCGTTCTAGACAAGCTCTTTTACCATCCCTGTTGAAAAGACCTCGTAAAATATTATAAAAAAAAAATTTTTATCGAAATTAACGAGGTTTTTGCATCCGGAGATCCTGATACAATATTGTGTACTATTATAATCGAACCAGGAATTATCTAATTATAACTATTGATTCTACAGTACAACCCTCATAAAATAAGACAAACCGTAAATTTTATATAAGGTTTTGTAAGAACGTAATTTAAAAATCGAAACAATTTAAGAATTTACAGTAACTTATGAGGTATAACTTATGATGCCTGTGCAAAAATATTTGGTTTTTCATTTATCTGGTTGTATAAGGAATTTTACAAATTTTGCATAATTTTAATAATAGATAGTATCTAACCGATATCTATCACACTATTACTATAATGCCATTTTCGGTGTTGATGATAATCGTTGCATCAAATCCGAGGTTCGCTTACCGGATGTTGCCGGCTGAACCGCTGATTAAAGCAATCTTGTTCAATTCGCTTATCGTGATTTATCATGCATTTTTATATAAAATATTAATTATAAAGCAATAGATATATATCCGGATATCACGTTAATTATTGTTTTCAGCTGCATTTTTTTTATCGAGTTATATAGGCCGTTTCAGGATAACAGAGAATAACTGCGATCTGTTTTTATAATTCTATATTTTTCTAAGAAACATCCTCGAACTTTTTATAGTGTTTTATAATGATCGTTGTATCAAATCCGAGGTTTACCTACCGGATGCTACCGGCTGTACCGATGATTAAAAGTTAATTATTGTTTTCTGCCGCACTTTTTTTATCGGGCTATCTAGTTTTACCGCTATAATTCTATATTTTTCTAAGAAACATACCTGAACTTTTTATAGTGTTTTATGATGATTCGTCTACCGGATGCTGCCGGCTGAACCAATGATTAACCCTTTGCGGCATACATTTTTTATATGGATGGATTTTTATGAAAATCGGTTTATAGGGGTTTATGACGGGGCTGATTACGAATTTGAACTCAGAATTTTGAAATTATTGAAATTCGAAATGGCGGAATCAAGATGGCTGCTAAAATTTCAAAAAATTAAGAAATTTTGCTGAAAATTACACACAGGGGGTTTTGTGGACCGGTGATTACGAATTCGTAATCAGGTTTTCAAAATTCAAAATGGCGGATTCAAAATTTGGTTTGATCGTTATAACAAATGCAAGTTTTACCTACTGGATGTTGTCAGCTATTTTAAGTATTTTAATTTAATTTAAATTATTTCGTTTTAAATATTTACGAAATTCAAATCTAGCGAATTTAGCAAATTCTCGCGCCTATTCCTTACCGACCAATTAAAATCAATCTTTAAATGCTTCACAATATTCGGCCATCACTTTTTTAAGAGAGGTAGTAAGTAGCTGTTTTTCTGTTCTTATTGCGATATTTCTTCGATTTTCGAGAAATTTGCGGTATTTGTTTATAGTTTTTATGATGATCGTTACAACAAAAGCAATCATAATTCATTCATTTACCGCAATCTATGGTGCATTACTACAGAAAGCACTAATTAACAAGAGCTATATATATTTTGATTTAAATTATTTATTTTATAAATAGTAAACAACGTGTGTAAGAAGTAAGTAATATTAATATTAGAACATTTGATATAAATTTAAATCTTAAAATGAACTAACTTTATAATCACATTTTGATAACATTGTATTTTTAATACGTTGTTACTTCGTGGTAGTGTAACTTTAAAAATGACGCGATAAAATTATTTAAGTTAACGCGTTGCCTAGTTTCCGACCAATTAATTTAATAATTATGTCGCGAGTTAGGCAAAAAAGAAAGTGCATGCAAAAATTTAGAAATACAGACTTACCTTTAGTTGACGGCTAGTGTGACGGTCTCCGCGCTCCAAGCGATTTCTGGTTCTGCAATCAGGAACGGAAAGGAATGGGCGCGAATAATAAATGATTACGCACCGAAGCTTTATTTAATAAACAATTACTTGAAAGTTAAATACAAATACGATTAAGATCCAGATTATAATTACAACTACAAAAATAGCTTCGAGTAACAACATAAGTAAAAAACGCGGAAAAAACAGAGACAGAATAAATCGGTATACAGACCAAGAAATAACACTAACAGAACAATGCTGGCGGAATAATGCCTCCTAATGGCGGTTTCGTCCCTGTATTAATAGACCGAAATCCACCGAAAAATTCGGCAGTGGGGTATCTAACTCACCCAATCTCGACTCGCTGGTGCCGGTTAATTTAATTAAAATTTTTCTTACACGCCTATGAATGAACTCCGTAGGGAACCACAACTCGGCTCCCCCACGCACACTCGGAAGGAAGGAACTTCAAGGAAAAGGGGAAGGAAGGACTCATACAAAAAACTTTATTTAATTAAATCCTAAAACCTACAACTTCTTACAAAAAGTTCGCGCCTTACGCAAGACGTGACAACGCATTAGTACGTTTATATACTAAACTTTGCCTGCATAAATTAATATGAAAGCCATCATTCAATAGAAATCCGTCATCGACATTTTCAGTATTATTTCAAAATAAAAAAAAATTAAAAAGAACACAATGTGGTAACCTTCGTAATGGTGCAAAGATTATCTGATTTCAACTTGAAATAATTCCACTCATTAGAATGGAATTTATTCTTATGAATGAATTTATTCTTACGCGTAATTTATAAGAACATTTATTTTAAAAACTTGCAAATATTACGCATCAACGTATAATTTATTATGATTTTGAAATACTACATAAAAATGTTTTACATCCCTTTATATACACTAATTAATTATATAATAAGTGTATATGTATGTTTGCAACGCAGATACTACACACAAAGCTGGATTATCTGCAAATTTTAGTAACTAACAAGAGCTACTCCCTACCAATTCCAGACGCTCTTATCCTTTCAGGTATTCTAATCTCTGTACCTCTATCCACTATTTATTTGATATTTTAATTAATGCAAGATTCTGAGCTTTTCGTACTTAAAGCTAGAAGCATAACTGTTTTATATGTTAAAATTGATTCGGATACGGTTTATGGTTTTTTGCTCCGAATCTCTAAACAACTACAACTGGTAAGAGGTAATGTATGGAGAGCGAAGACGAAATATAATTGGACGATCAATCAAGCTTCCTGAAGTGAAGTTCGATCGTAATTATATGAAGTCTTCGCTCGAAATACATTACCGCTCTCCTAAAAATATAATGGTATTATATTTTATCCCCCCCCTCCCCCCAGAAAAGTCGCATCGGAGCAAAAAAGGTATTTTACTCTGATGACTGCAGAAGCGGGCGCGATGCTGCAGTGGTGGGGAGCGCGTGCTTCGGTTGTTAGGGTCTCTGAACACGTGGTCGTCGAGTATGTTCCAAGGACATCTACAATTGGTAAGAAGTTATATATTTCGAGCGAAGACTTCACATAATTACGATCGAACTTCACGTCAGGAAGCTCGTTTGATCGTTCAATTTTTTAACATAAACAAAAGAACCGCTAACAATTCATTGGCACTTAGCTTCCTCCTAACTAATTTATCGTTCCAATATTATCTCTGAGATTCATTAAAAACAATCGATTTCAACAACATTATTTCAAACTAATTTATATTTAATTAATTATTTATTTTTGTAATATTATCCTATTTGTTTATGTCCATTTTAGAATTTAATGAACAGCAAACAAAATTTAAATAAAAATTTTGTTATTGGAATATTTAAAGTTCTAAAACAACTGTTTTTTAAAACAGCATTTTTGAAATTACATGCTTAAAGCTCGATTTCATGCAAGCTTGAATAAAAATGCACGCGCTAAATCAAGTTTTGTACAAGTCATATTAAAAAATAATGTTTAATATAAGAGCAAATAGGTAATTTTAACCTGGTGTTACCTTTTTACACTATCTTTGTTTTGAAGAAAATTAAATATAAATTTCAAGTAAATTGAAAATTTAGTAATATTCTCTAGAAATTATTTAGCCAAAGAAACCCTGGTGGAAGTTTTCACCATTATTTCGTCAGTATTTGACCAATTTTTTAAAAATTGACCTAGTTTTTGGCCAGCCACTCTGCTAAAAACGACACCGTTTTCACCAAAAACTTGACCAAATAATGTTGAAATTGGCAAATAGGATAAAATGATATTAATAATAAAATTAAAAACTAAAATTGATGAATAAATAAAAAGTAATAATAAATAATAAATGACAAGCGTAATACAATCTTATTTTAAAGGCTACAAATTTCTCTCTGACATCATCTAAGGAAATTTCTAGAATTTTGTCGTCTAACTGATTGATGACCTCCCAAATATTAAAGTCACTTAAGTTGCATGGGTATTCAAATATTGGCATTCTTTTCATATATTTTTTAATTTGTAAATAAATTTTTTCATTTTTGCAAATAAATTGTTCTATTTTACAACTATTTCCATTTTTTAGTAGAATTGTATTATTTGGATGATTGTCAGACAGAATCATCTCTTTAAATTGTAAAAATGAAGCTTGAGCTTTCTTTGTTTTAAGAACTTTTGCTTCCAAATTAATTTTTTTAACTGGTTCACTTAAATATTTTTCTATCTCAAATACACGTCTGTAATGTTAAGCTACAATATGTCTGGGTAATCTTAAAATACTGCTTATTTTTCCTCAATAGGATTCAAAACTAAAAGCACTTAGTTTAAGTTGCAGCCAGTATTCTTGATATCATCGCTAAGATGAATTAAATTATGTAGATTTAATGAAAGAAACGACTTGCCGTACAAAGCACGAGCATCATCCACAAATCTTTTTAAATATTTTTCTGCTTTTTGAACATGATCACTTGCATTTTTTGGGACAATAATCTTGAGGAAAGTACTAATAACATTAAGTGATTATAAATATTGTCTGGTAGAATCTTTTTAAAAACGATAGGTGCTACATATAATAAAAAGAATTTATATTCCACTGCTTTATATTTTGAACACTCAGATATTGGTCTCAGCTTCCTAAAAAATTCATCCGGAATGTCTTCGAATAATCCAGCTGTTCTAAGCTGTAATTGATTTTTTTGTTTAGAGCTTAACTTCACTTTATTCACAGATGATTACAGTAAAAAATCTAAAATCCTTTTCGTGCAGCCAAGAAACAATAAATGCATCGGATCCAATATAAACTGATCTACCATATTAATATTTGGTTTTATTGCTGTTATAAGAGAAAATCCAGTGTGATAATCTGCATCGAAAAAACTTCTAAACTCATTATCTGTTCTTGGTTCAGCACTTGAATTTAAAAATACTGTCACTTTATCGTCCTTTTCTCCAACTACTTTACACCTTTCACATGCACTAAAAGAAGTGTGTGCTTTCACACTTTTTATGAAGAATTTGGCAGGTGTGTCGTATGTAAAAAATTTTATTGTAACTTTAAAATTATTATCATTAATAATAATTCCTTTTGATTGTAGTTCATTAATTTCATTGATAAAATCTGACAAATATTGATGCACATTTTTTCGTTTGCTATTTCCAGCATACACTCAGACTGTAAATGGCTCATAATGAATGAACATTTTTTGCACACACTATGCACAATATTGGCAGATTACTCGCAATATTGGCGAGAAGCGAGAGTTAATAATTAACTCAATAATGTCGGAACTATGAATATCTTTATCGATGATGGATTTTAACTTATTTTTAATGCCAAGATACATGTATTTACCTGTACAATTATCACTTGCTTCTATCGTTTTAACATCACTTTCAATATTGCTTCTTAAAAAGGTTTTCATAGTCTTTGGAAAGCTCAGCAAAAGTCTTTTTCTTAAAATTTGGAGTAATTTATTTTCACGCACATGAGTATTCTTGCTAAAAACTATCCACTCCGTGAGTTGTTCAATTTCTTCAGCATAGTTTACATTTGAATGAACAAACTTTTCATGGTCACTTTCTGCATTTTTAAAATCACTTTGCTCTTCATCATTATCTTCATCAATTCTTGTTGAATAAATATTTACAGTATTTTCAGTAGCAGGTTTTAAAGTATCTTGACAACACTCTTCCATTGGTTCCAAATCAACTTCCATTGGTTCCAAATTAAATTGTGAGTTTTCTAAACATGAATTTATTTTCTTTTTTTTGCCTATATATTTGGCATTTTATTTTATTTTTATTCTAGATTCCTATTTTAATATTTTAACATCAGCTTGACTGCCTGGTCGAGGACGTACTGCTACTGTTATGCTTCGCTCTTTCTTTTTTCTCTTTCTCCTTTTAGGTGATATTTACGCCGCTGGATCGCTCATTCTATCGACTAACTTTAAAAATATTTACACCACTCTAACTTCAAACCCGCGACTTTGACTTATGATTTTTCGGTGCTCGTAGTATAAAATTATGTTCGATACTAGAGTGTTTAAGTTGATTATTTACCTCGCGAGACATTTTTCGCCTGAGAGAAGCGAGAATAATCAACTTCCACACCCGTGTCGAAAAATATTACAAATATATGCATTTCCTCGTTACAAAAGGTATCGGCGAAAAATCTCATATAAAATATAAAATTTTAATCTACATTTACATTCTACATTTACTTATTAATCCTACAAAATTTTAATTTAAATTCTTATTAAAAATCCTTCACCCAATGGAATTGGGCAAATATATATTGGCGAACAGGCCAAAAATAATGGTGAAATTTTCCACAGGGAAAGTAATTTTTTTTATTTTATTAGAACTATATTTCTGAACCTAATGTAAACAATCATAATAAAATAATAATAATAATAATAAAAATATGACTGTACTGTGTTATATATATAATTGCGATACCATATATAATTTAAAATCCTTATAAAACAAAAACTAGTAGATGAACTTCAAAAATTATTTTTTATTTTGAAAGTTTATTTAAAGAAGGAAAAATAAGTGGTCGATCATTGAAAAAGGCCGATTATTCACTAAGATACAGCTATTTAAAAAATTGAAAAAATAAATAAATAAAACCTTAATATCTTTTGAACTAATAAGTTTCATAAGCAGAAAAACTATACAACTCTGAAAATACAAAAGATCTATCTTTTCCCAAAAGTTCAAGTAATTTATAGCCTTTTTACTCCCGTAATCGTTGGGCATAGAAACCTCATTTTTTCTAGTTTTCAGCATTTTATTAAAAAAGTAATTGACAAAATGGCTTGAAATTTTTACAGATTATAGCTCTATATATTCTTAATTACCAAAAATCTCTTCAGAGCAGTTGATTTAAACGCGTTTTTCTCAAAACATGATTTTTCAAATCGGCACGCATATAACTCGAACAATTTTCCGTATTATTTACTTTTGAAATTTAAACTACACCTTTAAAATTACATTTCGAAGTACACTATACGTACGGGATTTTTGATGGGATAATTTAAACGTTATTTATAAACAAATTATTGCCCTTTTTTTTAACGAAAATTTCAAACTTTTTCCAAGTACTCGCCAATTACAGAAAAATCAATACTTTTAAAATCCCCTACATGTTATACTAACTATATGTATGTAGATTAAGTGGATTTTTTTATGTTTGTTCCAGGTTGTAATATTTTTGTACAAAAATTTTTATTTTTATAGTTTAATATATAATTAATAACTTTCCTAAATTATTTTATTCTATTACTTTATTTTATTATTAATTTTTATTATATCAATAAATTATCAAAAAACGCTTTTTTTAATTAAGGCTGTCATATTGGTGTTACACCTCTTAAAATACTGTAATAAAGTAATATAATGCTTTACTAAAATCTACTACAGTAATGTAAGTAAGTAAAGTAAAAAGCGCGAAAAGGATTGAACTTTATTGTGGATTGTGGAAAACCGTAGCGTAAAAGCTTTGGGCAATTTACGGCATCTTTAAATACATACACATCGTTACATATTATTATTATGTAATAAGATTTTGCAGTGTACCCATTAACAATATTGGAGATGACCAGTTCCCTTACAGTTGAGTCTAAAAATATTGATTGTATTACAAACGGCTTCAAACTTGTTGCGTTGTTACTATGGCAATCATATTATGTTTTTCAGTCAGTATAAATTCAGTGACTGGAAGCAGATATTAATAAAAGTAAAAGCATATATTAAAATAATACATAAATTAATCATTCAATTAAGAGGAATAGAAATATGTCCACTGAATCAAATTCTGAAATCCCGACAATGAATACATCAAAAGAAAAAGAGAAAGGAAAGCTTTATGATTTTGACCCTAAAAAACATGGAATCAGGTTAGTAAATTCTAATCTGAAATAAAAATAAATAAAGTAAATTTTTTAATTGAGCGATTTCATTTATCAGAAAAAATTATTATTTTATATTTTTAGAATGACAGAAAGTTTTATCCGTAAACATTGTAAAGAGAATAAACTTTATGATACACCCTATCTTAATGATGTTCTGTATTTACATTATAAAGGTATTTTTAATATATATGTGTATGTATATTATTTAAATAGAGTTGGCTCTAGTAATTCATTTAATTAATGATTAACAGGATTTTCTTTTATTGAGAATTTGGACAAATATACAGGTTTAAAATGTCTTTGGTTAGAAAATAATGGTATTCGTGAAATTGCTAACTTAGAAAACCAGATTGAACTTAAATGTCTTTTTCTACATCACAACCTAATAAAAAGAATTGAAAATCTTGAATACTTAATAAAACTTGATAGTCTTAATCTTTCTCATAATTTAATTAAAAAAATTGAAAATCTAGGTAAGTAACAGTATAAAATACATTTCACTAATATAATAATAATAATAATAATAATAATAATAATAATAATAATAATAATAATAATAATAATAATTTATAAATAAATTAATTACATTTTTATTTTGTCAGATTGTCTAAAAAGTCTGAATAATTTAAATCTTTCCCATAATTATTTGAAAACTATGGACGATATTGAACATATTCGCCTTTTAGATTCGGTATCAATTTTAGATTTATCTTATAATAAAATTGATAGCATTGAAATAATAAATGTAAGTTAAAATTCTAATCATATTCATTTTTTAATTTATTTGTCATAAATATCATATATTATTTATTAGATTTTAGGAGATATGAAATCTCTTCGTGTATTAACATTAATAGGAAATCCTGTCTTAAAATCAATAAAAATGTATCGGAAAAAATTAGTGCTCAAATGTAAGAATCTTCAATATTTAGATGATAGACCAGTATTTCCCAGAGATCGAGCATGTGCTGAAGCTTGGTAAGAATTACTTTGAATAAATAGTATAATATAAATAATAATTTAAATTTATAACATTCATTTTACTTTTTTTACTAATAAAATTTGTATTTATAATTTTTAAGGGAACGCGGAGGACTAAAATTAGAACAAGAGGAAAGACAAATTTGGATACAAAAGGAACAGAAGAAAATCAATGATAGTGTTACAGGTAAGAAAGAGTCTTCTTAAAAACATTATGCTCACTAACTGTATTAGTTATAACGATTATATTTTTTATTCTACTTATTGATTATTGATGTTTCTATACTTTGATATAATTAATTATTTGATTTTTTAAGCTCTACTTGAAGGGAGAACAAATTTAAATACAGCTATCAGCACGCAATGAAATAAATGATTAACCCTTTTTAAAAATTAAAAAAACCTGAACGACTAGATAACAAAATTAAATTTTAAAAATTAGTAAAATATAAAATTGTAAACAATTAGTAAGAACTTACACCTTTTACGTAACAATTATAAAAAAAAATTTATTATTTGTAGTTCAATGTATTTTGCAAATTTGTCTGCTTCAAACATTTTGAAATAAACTTTTACATAAGAAAACGTTTCAGATGAAATTTTTTAAATAGCATAAGTATTTGTGGATTTCCGCAGAGGAATTGGAAAATAAAAACTCAAAATTAAGAGATTCGCGCTTTATTTTGTTACCTCCATTAGATTGCTTCATCAATCCTTTCGTTTTTTCTTTACAATTTCGCTGTCTCAGGGCGGGCTTCAGGTCACGAATGAATAATAATAAGCGCTAATAATAAAATTGTACCAGCTCAGGTCGATCGTCATTATAATAATTTATCAAATACGGAACAAATACCGTGGAATAATCTCTCGCACGTTGCACACTTAACTTTTATTCGTTACCGCCGCATCCACTGAGGGTTTAAGAAGGTCGAAGGGACGCAGTCCGAAAAGCGTGTCCGGAACAAGAAGAATGGCGCTCGTCGTGGCGTCTCGGGGATGAATCGTGGATATACACTGGCTCCCTTATCACTGGACGCCAACTGATTGGCCAGGTCGCGTCTGAACCGCCGACGGCCCCTTTTGCTCTCTGACTTGCACTCGTCCACCAGTTCGACGAAGATGCTGATATCCAGCTGCAAAGCCCCTAGATCGTCTTGATCGCCTTTTTTTATTGGGATACCCAATACACTAAACGCGCACCATATTTTTAAACAAGAAATCGTTATGATATTTGAATCGAACTTACCCCTTTCAAGAATACAAAGATGCGCGTTGTATGCGGCCGTTTAATCTCGTCGACGGTTCGTACAAGAGTAGACCGAGTCGAATTTATCAATAGCACCGTTGAAGCGCACAGTAGTTTAACAGTGCGTTTGAAAAAGTGCGACGTCCTTCAGTGTCGTATTACACGCACGAAATTAAAAATCGTGTTCGATTGATACAGCAGTTTACAAAAGCCTATTGTGATATTGAAAGTCATCCAAAGAAACTGTATATACATTTTTACATTAATATTTAAAAACAAAATTTTTAATTTTCTGATGAAAAATATTATAATATTATGATATAAAATTGCTATTGCAAAATATATTAAAAAGCAAATGAGTGTTACCATAATTCTCATATAAAAAATTCTATTTCCTAACTTTCAAAAAAATCTCACGTACAAAATAAATAGTCTTAAATAAAAGTATAATCAATCTTATTGACTTTTATTAAATAAATTCCATTTATAAATTTATAAATAAAAATAATAATAATCAATGTTATTTAGAAACCCCATTGAAAGATATATACTTGTATTGTATTGTGGATCCCTCACCTACACTACCGGTCAAAAGTTTGGGTTCACTCACAAGGGAAGGTCCCCAGGTGATTAGCGCCTGGAAAGGTCTTATTAGGCGGAAAGTATTCTATGTGGTACTCACATTGAAGATTTGTTTATCCTAACCCCTATCTCTTCGATATTTTTTATAACTTAAATTCAGATGTTTATTTACAATATTTATAAATTATTTTTTTTCATACGTATTTGTTGGAAAGCATACATAATTTTTAACATGTACAATTTTACCTTGAATACATGTTAATGGAAGTATGTGAATACAATACGTTTCACGCACAGGTATAATATAATTTGTTAAATCAACGTTTAAGTTTCCATTGACAATATTGTTTCTTGAGTCATGACATCTAGCAAGTTGTCGAGTGAAAGCAAAAATAGAACCTTCTTGAAAAAGCATACGTTCTTTAGTTTGCATTGTTGGTATGGGGTCAATTTTAGGATAAATTATTTTAGATCCTGAATCTGTCCTGCAAGATTCACCTGGATGCTCGCAAAATGTACATCCGAATACCCCATTATAATACTGCATTATATTTTGAGCAGCAGCTCTAGCTGGGGCATCAAGAGTTGCAATAGCAGCGATAAAGATGCTATGTTTAAGCGTGTGAGTCGTTTTATCATACCATTCCAAATCGTTATGATGTAAATCTTGTAAGATTTTAACAAAAGGTCTTAAGAATGCGGTCATGTTTGGTTTTTTTTCTCTACTATAATAAACACCACATGCAAATTGAAAATTTCGTCTATTTTTAGGAGAGATATTTAAAATCTGTACCTGTATCAACCAAACTTGACCATTAGAGTTATTACTTACAGGCAAACCATCTGTATTCCACAGCAAAATAACATCATTATCGCCTCTTGCTACATTTGCTTTTAATTTAGCATATTCAGTTCCTGAATACACATCGCATGTAAAATTAAGATCATTATTTTGATTTTGTCTTTGTAAATCAATTAAATTTCTTAGATTGCGAATTTCAAAAGCATCTTTCAAATATGATTTTAAATTGCACAGTTATTTATTTTATTGCCTTCACAATTAGGACAAATACAAATTTGAGTTGTGGCATTGTACTCTCCTAAATAATGACCACAGCTTTCACATATTCTATGTTTTTTAAAAATGTTACAATTGGGCATAAACTTATCAATGATCTTCAACAGAAAATGCTTATTTTTCGGTAAATAATTAGGCTTCGGCAACAAATCAGAAACCATTTCGAATAAATTGTACAAAGCTCTTTTAGTTATATTATGCTCGAGATAAAAACCTAGCAGTTTATGTATGCACTCACCAAGGGATAGATCTGAATTAGCATAAACCTTTTTATCTATATCATGCCGAAATCTTGAAGGTTTTCGGGGTCTTCATTGCCAGTGCCATTGAAATCGTCCAGTAAATTTAAAAACGATCCAGCTGATACAATAGAATCTGCATCAGTTATCAAATCGTCGCTTTCATTTTCTCTAAAGTCGTTAATTTCCTCCTATTAATAAAAGTTTATATATATCAACTCTAATATTTATTTTATATCACGGCAAAAATTGTTGATGGGCGCGATTCGATTTCGACACGCGCGCATAAAAAGAGGGAGAGTCTGCAGAATTTCAAGAGACGAGAAATTGAGTTGCCATGAGCAAAGATTGGTGCATCATTTTTACGCGGACCGACTAGTCCAAGCGAGAAAAGTGCGATGACTCACGGACGCCAATCTTCATTCAAAACAGGACCCAAGAGCGAGGCGGTTTAAATTCCATTAGCTATTAGATATTAGCTATTAACTCTGCACTTAAATTTAAGTTATTTAGGGAATCCTACGTGATAAATACGGATAAGCACTGTATTCTTCGTCTCGTGTTACTTAAAAAGAGGTTTTCATTTTTTTCGAGCTACTCTGCGGGCTAATGATTATAGGACGAGATGTTAAAGAAAAATAGTAATAAAAAAGTTATCTATAAAGTTTTATTAATTTAAAGATTGTAAAGTCTTAAAAATAACTCACGATTATACTGCCTGACTAAAATTAGTGATTATCTACTTGCTGTATTAAATTAAGTATATATAATTTCTATATATGTGATGAAACTGTGCTAGAATAGAACAATAAGTTATCGGTAAAAATGTACGTTTCTTGATTTACAGCTTTATGTCTGTACAGATTTATCTGTAATTACTAATTTTAATTTTTTGCGTACATTTACTCTAATAATTAAGACGTACTTATACAATTTGCTCAGGCCTGTTCATATCCTCATGAAGTATATTGATTAATTCTTCCGGATTAGCAAGACATTGACCATTTTCCGCGCCGTTTATTTCTTGTAAGATGTGCAGCCTGCCGTTTCGAACCCATCGTCCAAGCGTCGCTATAGATATCTCTAAGATCTTTGAAAAATATTTCACTAGTCAGATACTGAGCTTTAGATTTCTTTGCTTTTGATTTTATTTTCTTTTTATATTATATAAATAAATACATCATAAAAAATAAAATTATTATTTACCTCGTTATGTAGTATTTGATTTCGGTAATCAGCCATTGAATTTTAATTATGAATGTTTTCTGAGTCTGATTCGACGATAATCGAGTGCTTGAAGATTATACTCTACGAAATAGGATTCTCGCATTGAGTTAAATATTGTTCATTGTTTTTAATATTACACAAAAAATGCAATCTGGAATCTGCAATCACTGCTAAGAACTGCACTTTTTTACGAATGGGTTATGTTATAATTTTATTTTGTATAGATTTGTTTTTGTCTTTTCATCATGTTTTGGTTAAGTATTCTAGTAGAAAATTTGAATTTTTCAACAACACGAACTTAAAGAAATCTATACAAAATAAATTTATTTATCACATAACCTATTCGTAAAAAAAGTTCAGTTCTTAGCAGTGATTGCAGATTCCAAATTGCATTTTTTGTGTAATATTAAAAACAATGAACGAAACACAATACTTAATTGAATGCGAGAATCCTATTTCGTGGAGTATAATCTTCAAGCGCTCCATTATCGTCGAATCAGGCTCAGAAAACATATCAAAAGGTATGGAAGTGACTTTTCTGTGGCCAGAAGATTCGCCTAAAGCCAAACCATTTAAAGGGCGCATTCTTGAAATGTCTAGTAAGTCGCAATTCTTATTTTAAATATAATAAAAAAAATTAGAATAATTACATCAAAAATAAAAATTATTTATATTACAGTAGACGAATTATTATTAATAAAAATAATTGATGAATTAAAAAAAGATTACCAGACTGGATTAAAGAAGTTTAAAAATAATAAGAGTACAGTAAAAAAGTCTACCACTAAATCTGACGTTACTTCTTCTGCTTCAAGCAAAGTGATTGTATCAGTATTTACTAAATTTATAAATTTCATTATGATGTACATTACTTGAGTTTAGCTGTAAATTTCTTTTTCTTTTATTTTAGCAAAATACAAAGTCTAAAATAAAAAGAAATAAAGGGAATCAATTAGCCTACAAATAAATCCTAGAAGAATTAAATATTACTTCAAAACCGACTACAAGCAGTTTCTCAGTTAGCTATGTCGATTTTAAGCCAAGTACAAGTAGTTGCTCAGATAGTTATAATGACGATTCATCTACCTCGCGGGTGATAGAAAAAATCAAAAGTTTGTGTTTACTTCTCGACTCATCTCATACTACATTGATTGCGGAGGTAGATAAAATAAAATCGATATCCTCAGTAAGTAAAATAAGTAATTAATAATTATGTGTACCTATATTTTAATATTATAATAAACTATACGTTATGCATACTTCATTTTGTAGACTGTAGAAAAAATAAAAAATTTTTTGATGCCATTTAATTCCAACGAAGATTATTTGCTTGACAAAGATTTACAGGAAAGCTTTAAAGTAAATAGTTATAAAAAACATATTTTAATTGTGTATTTCAATAACTTTATACTTTATATTTTGCAGCTTTTGAAAAATGATACCGATGAAAAAGTAGAAGAAGCTAGAAATAGAAGCTCTTTTAATATGCCGTTTGAAGATGTAAATATTATAATATATAACATTTTTATAATCTTAAATTTTAACTTTTAGGAAAGGTTTTAATACTTTTTAAAACTTTTTAGATTTTTGAAGGTGAATATGATCCGGTAAATTATGAGGAGTCACCGACTATTCTCAAAAAAGATTTTGATATTCAAAGGCGTTCTTTTAATATACTTTTTGATGAAACTGTAACAGTATTGGACGACATCGACGACGTCATCAATAGAAAAGGCCTTCATCTAGTTCGTAGACGCACACACACAGATTCTAACTTATCTAATCACTTATTTACATAATCTAATTATTGATTTATTAAAACTTAATTAAAATTTCTTACAGCTCGATAAAATTAAAAAAACGGAAGGAAAAAAAAGAAGTATTTATGTTGTAGAATCGAGTGATTAAGATGATATACCAATGGTAATACAATTCATTTATAAAAATATAATATTTTAAACAATTTGTAACATTTTAATTACAGGCTGCTGCTTCAATTAAAATTGAAGCAGAGCAAAATGTCGAAAAGGTAGAGTCTGAACAAAATGTGTGGAAAATAATAAGAACGGTAGATGAATTTTCTCTCTATACTATAAAAAGATTTTGCCGCTGCCGCCGCCGCCGTAAATTCGGCTTCCCCCTTTTGCGGCTCCCCCCTCCTGAGGCTTGCGCCCACCCCCAATTTGACGTTTTAATTACTTATTTATAAATATACGTAAAAAGTTTATGCCAGTGCGTGATAGTGTGAATGCTTGCTGGGTCGATTCATGAATCTATGTGCGTATACGAGTATGTATGTGCATGTATGTATAAATGTACGTGTTCATATACTTACAAATATGCATGAGCGCGTGAATAAATGCGATTCTTTAAATATAGTTTTATTCATTAATAGTTTGGAAACTAATTACAAGCGAAACTGACCTGTGATAAAGTACCCATTAAGGGTAGAGTAGAGTCAAAAATCACCAAAAAACACTTATGTTTTTTTATTTCAGAAATGTGTTTTAACAGTATCAAAGAATGTGTGAAAGCATTCATTAAAGTCAAAATAAAAAAAATGTCAATGCTTAATTTTTAAATAGTAAAACAAAAAAAAAACGAATTTTTTTTAATGAAATTTCATAAAAATGTATAACGCTTTATTTTTTTAATTTTCTGATTCATAATACGAAATGTATTACGAAATACGTAGTATGTGACGCGTCAGGACAGTCAAGATTCGACAATGAGGATGTACCCTAATGTTATGGCACAAGTTCTATAATTTAGCATTGTATGTGCGTTGGCTGCTACTGTTTACTTCATTCGTTGGCTGACACATTATCTATTTATTTGTTCAAAACGAAAACGAAATCGATAAATAGAAACCATCATTCAACAAAATAGAATATTCTACAGAAACTTGCAACTAAAAGTTATGCTCTAAAGAAGAAAATCTTAAAACTGTTTTGAGTTATCCAGAATAACCTGTTGATTCAATTAAGAATAGGCATTAAATTTTGTTTTATTAGTTAATTATTCAGCAAGGAAGAACCTGCTTAAAAATATTGAATACAGTGAGTGAGTGAGTGAGTCGTTTGTACATTTATTAAGTGACAAAATTAATGAAATTTTATATACCAGTGTATCTTCTAATAGTAGCACATGGCGTCAACAAGCTCACAAATTTTACTCATTATATTGTATTCAACGAGAGAAAAGAAATCAAAAAGAATGTGAAGAATCAGACACATTTTTTTAATCTTCAAGGGCCATGGAAAGTAGTCGAAGCGGAAATTAGCTGGAAACGAATCTCTGAGTATTGATAAGTACACCAAATTAAAAAAAATATCAGCAGTCATCAGAAACTTCATTAAAAAAGCAGGAAGAAGTGTTGTACGGTGCTGAAAAATTTTGAACTCCTCAACTAATAAAGCTATGAAATTATTTTTTTTGCCTAACGGGCCGAAAGTACTACTTTCTCGCCCGGCGCCGGATCAAGAACGTTGTATTTTCGGCCTCGCTAGGCAAAAAAACAGTATACAATCTTCGGGAGATAAAATGGCAAACCCACAGCTCGTAAAAATTTACACGAGCTATCAGCTTGCCAATTATTTCTCTCCCTAGGGCCGTAATATACTATTGTGAGAAATTTTAAAGTTGTTTTTCTCAAAATATACTTTTTCAATCTTTCAAATGTTCCTTACGGGGCAATTTTCATTGGATCCAGCTATAACTGTTGAACGAAGGTTGGCTATTATGTTTATAAAAAAGTTACACAGGCTTTTGTCCATCAAATAATTCTTCAGTTTTTTATTGGTAATTATACTGTTCAAAATAGAGCATTTATTCACTTTTTTAATGTTTCGCTGACTTGAAAAGGCCTTTAACTTACATTTTTGAGTATACGAACAAAAGTCTGTGTAAAGTTGTAGGTCTTAGCACTACGTATTAAAAAAGTATAGTTTTTGGTGATATCAAACTTTGTCCGCAAGAGACATTTCGAATAAGCACCTTTTTTGATTGCTTTTTAAAGTAAAACTCTTTCAAATTTGATTGAAATAGGCTGAAAATTTTTTCCTTTCTCTACTTTTACGTAACTAAAACATAGTTATATTTCTGTAAATATTTATTATTAAGTACAAATGTTCTTTTCTTGACTGCACCCTACCCTTAACCTTTTAGCTGCGGGGAAATTTCAGTACAAATCGACCTCCTATAAAATGCAAAATTTACTCATATAATCACTGGATACCTCAAGTAGAGTCCCCGACCTGACTGCTGGTCGATATATCGACCATCCCCGCAGCTAAAAGGTTAAGGACCAAACGGCATTAACAGATTTACTCCCCTTTAATTTACCCATTCCTGACAATGGGTATCGTTTTAACGAAATCGAAGATCGTACGATAGAAGAAATAGATACTCAGAAAATTGATGATTATATTCGATATGAAACGGAATATCAAAATTATATTGAAAGTTTGATGTCAGAATAAATGGGATAAAATATGATTAATAATTTTGGACTCTTTTGTTTGGAACTATACGTATTCATATGTATGTATGTTAATAAAAGGGCGTTCTACGTTCGACTGGAAACAACTCGGAGTTGAGGGACGAAAAATATTTTTGAGGGCAACTTACCAGGAGAGGACTAGGGGTTCGGGTCACGGATTTTCTTATAACTTCGGTATATGTTTTCTAATGTTAAAATATGAAAGAAGCCGCGTTCATTCGGTCTAACGCTCAATTTTTCCAAAGATATGAGCTGTCTTACCGAAAATCTAAGAAAAATCAATTTTTGTTTAATCACTTATAATTTTTCATCTGCTTTCTGTACCGTATTTTAACTGTCGACATTCGAAAGGTGAGATCAAATCCTATCGATTAAAAAAAAGATCAACTAAAATTTTTTATTTGTTCACAAGTTATAGCTAAATAAAAATTTACAATAAAAATAAGCTAAAATTACGTCGGTGAATTTTTGTAATTTTTTCATGTAATTTTAATGATCATTTTTTGTTTGACTACAACTTTTAAAAAAATAAAGATTTTTAGATGATCTTTTTAATCAATAGGATTTGATCTCAGCTTTCGAATGTCGATAGTTAAAATACTGTACAGAAAGCAGATAAATTATAAGTAATTGAACAAAAATTGATTTGTCTTAGATTTTCGCTAAGACAGCTCATAACTTTTGAAAAATTGAGCGTTAGACCGAATAGACGGCGGCTTCTGTCATATTTTAACATTAAAAAAGATATATCGAAGTTATAAGAAAATCCGCGACCCGGACCCCTGGTCCTCTCCTGGTCAGTTGATTTCGGTCAAACGTAGATTTTCACATATACATATAAACACAGACGCGCTATTAATTAATTATTCAATCTTTGAGAAAATTTTATACATTATATTTAATAATATCTTATCCAATTACATTTTTTGTAGTAAAAAATTGTCGAAATGACAGAATGACGATCATGTCAATGTAGTTGTCATTACTGCAAAATTCTACACAAAAGGAAATTTACCATATGAAAGAATTTAAAACATTCCAATATAACATTGAATGTTGGAGCAATGTTGCTCGAATTTTGCTTTGCCATATTAGCCATGATGAGAAATATTCCTAGAATACTATGTAATATGTATACAACCATGAGGCAATATTCCTGCAAACCATCATTTCCGTTTTTCCATTGTTTTTGTAAAATACGGGCAGCATTGCAGCAATATTTCTGCAAGGTTAATCAGCGTTTCAGAAGTATTGCTATTCTATTACATATATATATTTCTTTGGATTTTTCCCGTAGTCATTCTGTATCCGTAAGCAGAATAATTAAATAATTAGTAATTATACTTCATAATTAAAGTGCTACAAATAAAAAAAAAAATTCTCTAACCTGTATTCGAACCCAGGGCCTTTGGCTCTGTAAGCAAGCTCTTTACCGCTGAGCTATTATTTTGTTTACGTCATTAAAATTATATGTAGATTAAGAAGTGCGATATCAAATTTTATCGAGTCGGCCTGTCATTTCTAAACTACCCATAATGTAATGTTGCCCGTATTTTAAAAAAGCATCGGAAAAGCGGAAATGATGGTTTGCAGGAATGTTGCCTCATGGTTGCATACATGTTACGTAGTTTTGCGGGAATATTTCTCATAATGGGTAATATGGCAAAGCAACATTGGAGCAACATTGCTTCAACATTCAATGATATATGGATTATTCCATCATAATACATTTAGGAGAATTGAATCTGACAAAAAATATAAAAGTTAGTAGAAATAATTTTGAAGACATTCCTAAAAGACAGCTAAAAAAGAGCCTTGTCGATTTTTTATAAATAAGTAATTAAAACGTCAAATTGGGGGTTGGCGCGCGTAGACGCGCAGGGGGCAGAGCCCCCTAGTATAGCATTAATCTATAAATTTTATCTATTAATTTAATAATTATTGCATTTTAGTTGAGTAGTTTGGTAGAGCCGGAAAAAAAGTAAAAACAGAGAAGAATGACGAAGAGTTTAATGAAGAGGGTGTATGGACTTTTTTGTATACCGAAGCTAGTGAAGAAAAAGGGGTAGCACATGATAAAAAATAGCTATTTTTGAAAATTATTCGCGATTTAATATATTTATTTCTTTTTTAGATTATAGAGCTGTTGAAAGGATCAGGCGTTTTTCTTAAAAGCTTGGGCATCAGCTCGGAAAAAATTGTTACACATGTTGCGAGCCACTTTTTATTTAAGTAAAGCAACTAGGTTTTGGTTCTTTACGAGCAACAAATAAATTTATTATGTAGCGCATCCGTCTCGACACAAGTGCCGAACTATTCTTAATGAACTGAGAATTAAATTTATTTTAATGTTGTTAAACTAACTGTAGCACATACGTTGATTTTACTATTCTGCGCTCGGTTATACGTCACGCAAAGTAGTGCGCGCTTCGACTTCACTGCTCTGTGCTGCACCCGACTCTACGTCACGCAGTGATGTCGCGTGAAGTATTGCGCGCTTAGACTTTGCTGCTCTGCACTGCGCCAGACTCTACGTCACGCAGTGACGTCACGTAAAGTAGTGCGTCGAATTATAAATATTGAGATTGACTATTTTAATTGTCTTGGCTTCAGATAATTATTAAATACTTTAAATTCTTGAAATTATATAATTATTAATATTCTTGAAATTGATGAGAGTTGAATTTTATTTATTTATTAATTTATTTAGTATTTTCGAAATTGAATGGATATATAAATCAACACCAAGCTATTTTAATTAACGATTCAGATTCTATTAAATTTATTAATTTGTTATTAACCAAATCTTTTCTAGTCTTTATTTCTATAATTATTTTTACTTTAATAATAAAAAATGCGAGATATATTTAAATGAGTTTTAAATATTGTGACGAGGGAGGAAAAATCTGGAAATAAAAAAATAAATAAATTAAATTAAATCTATTGACTAAAAGAAAATATATTAAAAGAAAAAAAAATACTTAAAATAATAAACTCCAGGTAGTGGCCACCCGAGGAAGTGCTGCACCTGTAAAGAGAAAAATTAAAAGTTAGTAAAATTAAATAAATAAATGTTGGAAAGAGGAAATAGGATAAGGTAACAAGAAGTAACAACAAAATAGGAAATGAGGGGATTGACAGGGAAGGAAGGGAATAGGAGCCGCTGGTTTTGGAGTTGGTTACCTAAAGAAAAAAAAATGGAGAAAGATACTTATACCTACCTGGGAATCTCCAGGTTACTTATTCCTGCTGACTCCAGATCAAACCAGGAGACCGAGCAGGGCCAGCATGGGATTGCTGGTGGTGGTGAAGGCAGGAGGCGGAGGAGGTTATGTTGCTCCGTGCTGCCGCTGACGTTCAGGGCCCTCCAGGAATTCCGCGGACACCTGCATATACGCACTCACACACTCAGCCACAACACTCGCGATGCCCCTGCACGCAGCAGAGGGCCACAAACGTCGTCGCCACGAAAGAGAGAGAGACAGAGAACGCGCGCGGCGGACACATGTGCAAAGCACATGGCGCAACTGAGAGGCGCATGCGGCGTCTACAATGGCGCGTCCACCGTAGACTAGATTACATATGCAGGTCGGACTGCATTGAATAAAGGCGCGCGCACCATTAACAAAATGTAAAACACGGGTTATGGAATTTCCCACTAGGGAAAAACACCGATATGTTAGAAAACAGCCAGAATTTAGCCAGACGGTAACATTAATCATTTGGAATTACGCGCCAATTATAGGGGGCGCTGCCCGATGCGGTAATTGGCTCAATCAAGGAGCAAATTTGACAAATAAGCGTGCGGAATGATTTAGCAAAATTGAAATTCGGGGAAGGAGATCCTTCGACGAGGAAGGATCGCCATTCCGTGTCGAACCGTTAGTAAGCACAGTCGTGTCTTAAATTTGATCGCACGTACGCCATTTTTGGAGTAATTTAATTTAGTCTCGCCAGTCGAAATTTGTGATTTCATTTTTTTTGAATTTTGTAATCGAGGAGAAAAGCTGAGAGTGGTAATATTTTTTATTACAATAAAT
Source organism: Ormyrus rosae (assembly GCA_035047165.1). NCBI lineage: Eukaryota > Metazoa > Arthropoda > Insecta > Hymenoptera > Ormyridae > Ormyrus > Ormyrus rosae. The sequence continues at coordinate 29,201 of JAWWML010008480.1, forward strand.
TCCTAATGGAAAATTATTTTTTTTTATAATTATTTTTCTTATTATTTATCATAAATGTTATTGAATTTGTCCCTCCTTGCCAGATTTTTTTCCCCTTTTCCAGGAGCCAGTTTTTAATTTATAGGAGCCAGATTTTTACTTTACAGATGCCAGACATTTTCTTTTTACAGGTGCCGGATTTTTCTTTACAGGAATTTAACGGTGTATAATTTCCCGGTTTCTTGTAGAATTCAGTAACGCGATTTTCTTAGTGCGTGGCGCGAGTTTTGTTCTTTTGTTTCGCGATTAACCGTAACGGATTGTTCTTTTCCTCGAATTAATTAATTAGTGAAAGTGTGCTTTGCGACCCCCGCGCCTTGGAAATTCGGTTTAAACGTTGGTGGAAACGAGTAGAGGAACGCGTGGAGTGATTTGGTGAAAGTTGTTTTATTAAATTAAATTAATTAAATTAATTAAAAAGAATAAAATCTCGGTCGCAATATTTAGAATACCCTTTTTGATTTATTTATATTAATAACAATTTTACAAAATAAGTCCGATTATGATTAATATTAATTAAACGCTTTCGCAGTTAGAATTACTCTCGTTACTTTTGATATTCACTTCGCTCGACGTACAATAAACGTAATTTGTTGAAATGGCGTCTGATGCCTCCGTAACAGCTGGTGTTTGTCTCTCGATCCTGCAGCTCAGTCGGGGTGCGGTTCTGCGTCTTTGCTTTGTCGAAGAAGGTGCTGGTTGTTTGTTCGTCTTCCGGAACTCCAAAATCGTCCTGATGCGTTCTTTCTCTGCTATTGTCCTTCTGATGTCTTCAAGCCTTTCTGAATTTCCTTGAGTTGTTGGATTCGGCTACGGCTTCTTTCTCGAACTTGGCTTCTCACTCTTAACAATTACTGTAGATTATAACTAATTTAAGAAGCTCACGGTAAATACTCGTGGCTATTACTTTGACTGATAACGCCAGTCAAAAACGGGCAGCCTTCCGGTATGAAACTTCGGATAGGACTCGACTGCTGGTTGTTTTGAGCTTGTATTTAAAGGAGATGTTTTACTGAGGTTTTCATCTGTGCAATCCTTTGATGATGAAATTGAAACAGGTCCGAGAGATTTATGTGTTCCATTGGTTGGTGGCGATGACTTCTCCGAGCTGTATTTGCAGTTTTTAATACTAAAGCGAACTGCCGAGGCTTAATTAGGTTACAAAAGTAGCGGCGATGAATGCTGAATTAATGCTTTTTGATAATTGTGGCGAAAGCGTTCAGTACAGTATTTGTCTTGAAATTAATTCCTATCGTTAAAATAAGATCGATAATACATATATGATTATAATTTTCCGTGTTTGTATTATAATAAGAGAGACGTCAAAAAGTCGGGACGTCACACACAATAAATACGTGCGCCCGACAACCACGTAACCCAGGGAACATTTATGATTTAAAATTAATAAATAATTCTTTATAAGCAATAATTAATATGCCCGTCAATCACTTACTCCGGGAAACTATTTCAAGATTATAAATCATTCTTAAGCAGTAAACAACTAGGCCCGACAACCACGAAGCCCGGGGGACTATTTGAAGATTATAAATTATTATTTAACCAATAAATAAATATGCCCGTCAACCACTTAGCCCGAAGAACTATTTCAGGAATATACATTATTATTTAAGCAATAATTAAGTAGGCCCGAAAACTACGAAGCCCGGCGGACCAGTTCAGGTATATAAATTGTTATTTAACTAATAAATAAATATGCCCGTCAACGGCGTAGTCCGGCGGACTATTTCAAGATTATAAATAATTTTTAAATAATAAACAAATAGCCCCGATAACCACGTAACCCCGAGGAACTTTTGAAATTAATAAATAATTCCTTATAAGCAATAAACAACTAGGCCCGACAACCACGTAGCCCGGGGGATTATTTCAGGAATGTAAATTATTATTTAAGTAATAAACAAGTAGGCCCAACAACCACCTAGCCCAGGAGTATTTATTAATTATAAATAATTCTTTCAACAATAAACAGCTACGCCCGACAACCACGTAGCCCGGAGGAGTATTTAATAATTTTAAATAATTCTTTCAACAATATATACGTAAGCCCAACAACCACATAACCCGTGAGAAAAGTTGTTAATTCACACGTCGATTATTATTTAGTAGCCCCTCATTTTTTACTGTTAAATTTAGTATATGTGTTAATTTTAAATATTTCAGGATTGGTTGTTTAGCCAAATGTATTGATTCGAAAGCATTTGTTAAAAATGAATGCATTTGTTTTCGGGGAGCACCAACGGGAAGGCAACCAATATCACTCCCCATCTGGAAGCTGACAAAAAGAAATTTAGTTCTTTTTAGAAATATAAGAATGAAAATTACCTTATTATTGAAGAAATGCAGAAAAATTAAAAATAACGCTAACTTACAAATATTATTGACAGTTTAACTCTTTGAATCACTATTTTTTCTCGTTTAATAAAAACAATTATTATAAATTAATTAATAAAAATAACGTTATTTAAACTTTATTTAAATCCAAAGCCTGCTGTGATTCAAGGAGTTAATTTAAATAACTTGTGCAATAATAAAAATATATATGTATATATAGAATAAATATATAATAAAAATATATACATATATATAATGTAACGGGGCAACTTTTATTGACAATTAATAAATATTCTCTATTTATTTTAATTTAGAGCCGGGTGTTTCTCTCACACCGCGGCCTTTCCGTGTACAACGCTGCGGCTCTCTCCACACTTGTAGCCGCATGTTTTAACCCCGTCAGCTGTTTCCTCGTTCTGCCAGCTAGCTGTAAACCACAAAAGAAATCGTATGTCGGTAGAGGGAGGATCCGGGGTTGGGAACTCACTCAATAAATTAACACACGCGTTTAAAATGAAATAAGATTCACGCCGAGTGCGTGAATCGTTTATTAAGTTTAGAAAAACAAAACAACAAAAAGAAATAGAAATATACTCTAACGCGCAGGCCGAGACTTGATTCGCGCGCGCTCGGAGCCGTTCGGTCGGGTTCGGCCGTTGCCGAACCGCTCGGAACCTCGGCCTTCCCGGGGTCCGCACCGGGGTAGATTATCTTCGCGGTTCCTCGCGTGAGCCGTGAGAACGGTCGGGAAAACGCACGTAAAATCGCAATTCGCTATAAACGAAAACCTACTTTATGGCTGGTTAGCCGCTCTCGAAATCCGCTCGGATGTTCTGTCCCTCTCTCTCTCTCTCGTTCGCCAAGCGACGCTGAGTGCCGGGGCCGAAGATGGCGGCTTGCCGGCTTCTCTTTCGCGAGTCAACGATCGGTTCTCACGGCCGGTGTGGAGGCGGCTGCAGTGGTTTCTCTCTCTCTCTCTTAGAGTCGCTAGAGTGGGGCTCGATGTGCCTCCACTCGCACACCCTGTACTGCACGCACGAATTGTCCCTAGTACGGCGAAGATAGCGAAACGGGGAAAAGATGTGCCGTCGCAGTTAATGGCGGTCAGAGAACTGGCGCGCAAAGTAGATTCCCCCACCTTGCGCGCCGCGCGCCTCTCCCGCTTACACCGGCGAGGAGAGCGCGTAACATGGCGGTCGCCGCTCGCTACGCGGCGGACCGCGTGCGCAGCTCTTGGTGCGCAGTTCCACTCTCGAGCAGCTATCGCTCTTTTCTCTATCTCTACCTACCTCTCTCTCGCACGGGACAGCTCAGCTGGACCATCCCGTTACAACAAATATACAAAAAGCTATACATAAATTTTTACCTTTGATTTTATGACGAAGCTTACAGGAAATATGAATATTTCGGGTGAACAAGAAAATTATTGTTTGAAAAAGATTGTTATTACTTCTTGAAAGACATTTTTTTAAATCGTTCGTACTACTTTGAGAGGAATCAGTTATAGTTTTAATGGAAATTAACAGCATTTATATTAAAATAGAGCCCAAAATCCATGAATAAATTGCGACCGTTTTATTTTACGCGAAAATCAACGAAAATTATTGCGAATTTTACGAAAACGAAAACTGCGCGAATTCACTATTTAATCCATGCAATTCCGAAAGGCGCGGGGGTCGCAAAGCGAAATAATTCACTGCACACCGAACTTAAAATTGAAAAGGGAACCGTTACAACACAACCGCGGCTCGCGAACTGGAAAACTCACTAACGGGTAAAGAAAACCGGCACCTGTAAAAATAAAGCCTAGCACCTGTAAAAATAAAACCTGGCACCTGTAAAAAAGAAAGTCTGGCTCCTGAAAAGGGGTGAAAAGTCTGGCGAAGGAGGGGAAAAAATATTTAAATGAAAATTAAAATAATACAAAAAAAAATGATTTCAAATAAAAGAAATTTTAACAATTTTATTTAATAAAATTATTACCATAACTCCTTCAGCTTCACACAACGAATCAAAAATTTAAACAAAAGAAAAGTTCTTTGGCGAACGACTTTAACAAATTTGCCAAAATGGCGGCGAATAGCAAAAGCGAAAAATACACGTCGGTACAATCTAACTGCTAGACACGGAATGGCGATCCTTCCTCCTCGAAGGATCGTCTTCCCCGATTTTTAATTATTGCTGACTCACCAGCACGCTTA
>JAWWML010008499.1:0-33766 GCA_035047165.1 Ormyrus rosae
AAATTTTTTTCGGCACTTACACTGAATCGTCGATGCCAGCACCATATAACAAGGTACCTGCAGCACTCGCAATATCTTATATTACATTTTCTTTACTTTCCTGTCCTTGTCGACGAGGGGGAAGAGCAAAAGAACTCCCTGGTGGACGGAGGGACTGCAACGGCTAAGACAGAAAGTGAGGAGGACCTTCAATAGGGCCAAAAACACTCGCAAACCGAAAGACTGGGACGCTCACAAAAGAGCCCTGAAAATGTATAAAAAGCAGATAACTGCGGAAAGAAATAAGGGCTGGAGAGACTACTGCGAAAGTATCGAAAGATACCTGGAAGCAGCTAGGCTCAACTGGATTCTTGCCAAAAACCCTGAGGTATGATTGGAAGCGATCATAAACCCCTCAGGAGAATATTGTGAGACGGAGGAGGACTGTCTGCAACTTTTGCTGCAGATGAACTTCCCGGATTTTCGCAATGAGGTTGGACCACTGGACAACTCACTTAGGGTTCGGATGAGACTTAAGAAAACGAACTGGGCACTAGCGGCTCGAATTGTCACGCCTGAAAAGGTAAGGTGGGCAATTGGGAACTTTAGCCCCTTTAAAAACCCAGGGGCCGATGGTAGATTTCCAGGACTCCTGCAGGAGGGCAGGGAGCAACTCATAGGGCCCCTCGTTAAAACATTCAGGGCAAGCTTGGCATTAGCGCACTTTCTAGAGACGTGGCGAATCTCTAAGACTGTCTTTATACCGAAGGCTGGAAGGTCTAGCCACAGGACAGTGAAGGACTTTAGCCCCATCAGCCTCACATCCTTCGTCTTTAAGACACTTGAAAGACTGGTTGACAGGTATCTACAGGACGAAGTACTGTCAATTAAGCCACTACACCCAAACCAGCATGCCTATAGAGCAGGGCACTCTACAGAGACCGCATTGCACTCGGTGGTCCACCGGATAGAGGAGCAGTTGAAAAGAGGAGAGAACGCAGTGGGAGTTTTCTTGGACATTCAGAGGGCGTTTAACAGCACCTCAGTGGAGACGGTGCGCAGGGCGGCAATTGGACAAGGCATGCCTAAGACCCTAGTTAGATGGATTGAGGGCATGCTGAGCCAACGCCCAGTGGAGGCCAAACTAGGAAGCACCACAGTAAACGGAACGGTCAGCAGGGAGTGCGTGCAAGATGGAGTGGCCTCACCCACAATTTGGTGTCTGCTATGCTCAGGCCTACGCGGACGACTTTGTGATTGTCACTAGGAGGGGCATCTGCGAGGCTATGGATGCCATGCAACTTGCTCTCAAGAAGGTAGAAGGATGGTGTCGGTCTACTGGGCTATCGTAAACCTGGGAAAGACCGAGATAGTCATCTTTTCCAGAAGATACAAGTCACCTGGCTACAGGGCGCCCAAGTTGGAGGGCAGAACCCTGATAGTCAGAAGTGAGGCCAAATATCTCGGAGTGGTCCTGGATAGGAAACTGAACTGGAGCACTCACTTGTATGCCCAGTGCAACAAGTTTCTGACTACCTTGTGAACCTGCCAAAGAGCCTTTAGCAACATGTGGGGCTTGAAACCTCGTGTTGTGATTTGGCTGTAAAGGGTGATACTTATACCCAGACTGGTTTTGGTTGGGGGTAGGCGCTCGGGTAACACTAGAAAGACTGAGAGGTCTTACTCTGCGGGGAGTCACGGGAGCACAGCGCACCACGCCAATTAAGGCGCTGGAGGTACTAGCCGATGTGGAACCTCTGCATCTTACAGTCATGGGGGCCGCAGCTACTGCTGCGTACATACTCATAACCTTAGGCAAAAGGAAACAGGAAGCAAGGCATACCCTGTTTCCGCCAGAAATAACAGAAGCGCTAATCTGGTCGATGCGGACTGATACCAGGACCTCGAGATACCACTTTAGTAGGGGTTTTGGGGTCGTAATACCGACGCGTGAGGATTGGGACGAGAAAAGGGACACGCTACCAGGCAACGGCTGGACGTGGTACACGGACGGCTCTAAATCGGGTGGCAGGACAGGGGCAGGCTTTTACTGTCGGAAAGATGGCAAAGGTACCTTCCTTCCACTAAGACAATTCGCCACGGTCTTCCAGTCGAAGGTTGCTGCCATACTAGGTTGTGTGCAGAGAATCCTAGACTTAACAACCGAAGGCGAACGAATCAATATATGTTCGAACAGTCAGGCAGCGCTAAGGGCATTGTTAGATAATAGGGCAACATCGAAGCTGATCTGTAAGCAAGCACTGGACAGACTGTCGGAGGTCAATGTTGTTCGGCTACTTTGGGTACCGGGACATACCGGTATCAAAGGGAATGAGATTGCTGATAGACTGGCTGTTCTGGGGGCTGGGGCTCCCATGGTGGGTCCAGAACCCGCGATCGGAGTGGCCAAATGCCTCTTCAAAGAGAAGATCGTGAACTGGATAAGGAAACAGCACTCAGAGGAATGGAGAAGGCTGTCGTTTAACGAATGGACCCAATGCGTTGGAGGACGGAATCGAAAAGATTTCAGACTGCTAACGCAGATAGTCACTGGGCATGGTCGTTTGAGATATCATGGGTTAGAGACGGGGACATAACCAGAGGGCGAATGCAGATGGTGTGGTGAGGCGAAGGAGACACCTCTGCACCTACTGACGTCATGCCCTCGTTTTGTCCAGCTTAGACATCAAGTGTTGGGCGAATACTTCCCAACGGTTGAGTTTCTGAGAAAGACTTGCTCGGGCGCAATTATCTCCTTCTGGAGAAGGGCAAAAGCTACCCGAGTAAGCCTGTACTAGGGGATGGCACAATGGACGTATGTGCCCAGGGGTAATAGATCCATTCCCTGGCACATAATAATAATAATAATAATAATAATAATAATACTTTCGTAAAAATCTTGTTTACTTATATCTATTGGACTTCCAAAAGTTTCTTCTATTACTTCTCCACTTGACAAATTTTTTTTTGGAATTTTGATTGCTTCGTTATCGTTTTCATACTTCGTTGAAAAATATCCAATGCCAATATTTAAAAGCCAATTTTTAAATTCCCTTTCTTTTTCTGAAACTCTTTTATTTTGTTTTAACGACATATACTGAAAGTTTTGCCATAAATAACTGTTTAACACAATTTTCGATTATTTGTACTCTATTTCCAAAGCGGGCAATGGGCAGTGTTTGCTGAAAATATCCTGAAACAATAACAACTTTTCCTCCGAACATTCTATTATTATTACTTAAATCTCTGCACGATCGTTCTACTGCTCCAAAAGCATGTTTTGATGCCATACTTAATTCATCCCGCATAATAACTTGTACATTGCTTCCTCCTAGAGGAAGCATTGTGATAGTAATTTTTCGAGTTGTTCGAAGAATCGGTTATAATTGTATTTTAAGGTGTCAGGAACAAGAATAAATCGTTTTTGAAAAATGTCTGTATATGTGTATGTTTGTGTGGGTGTGTGTGTGTGAGTGTATACGCCGTATCTCAGCTTCTACTGAACGGATTTTCATAGTTCACGGCTCATTTTTTTTGCTCTTTTTTGTGATGGTGGCAAAAAATCTTTTTTTGTTTAGCTTATGTCTTTTTGTTTTATCGCAAATTTTCGATTTTCGAAAAATTTAATTTTAATTTTTTTTAATGATAGGATGCAACACATGTTTTTGTTAACTCCCTTATCTGTTGCGCAAGAGAGTCCAGTTCCACATTGATTGGTGGTGAGCGGCTATCAGAATACGATGAAGGTGCAGGAAGTGTATTCGGCGAGATGGGCCTATTAGGATCACAGCATCTGTATACATTTTCAACATCAGTAGCACACCTCTGTGCACATGATTTATGGAACTTCGCCGAGCACTTCACACAAGACACAGCAGTTTCTATAGCCGCCCCTCTATTACAGAAGGAACAATCAACCATCTTCCCAGCTCTCTGCTTGTCTCCCATCTCGAAGCACGCCACGTACACAACAGGTTAGGAAAAAATCCAAAAAAGGATCCGCTCGAATCCACCTAATCAGACCGAGTTCCGGAAAAATAATTCACAAGTCTTGATCCTAAACAAGAATACTTTCACTTAAACTATATATTTTTATGGAAATGTTTCTTTAACAATAAAATTCGCCTTAAAACCAAGAGCGGTCTGCGAATGCGTGTAGTCGGGTTCACGCCCACTACCGGAATTTTGAATAAATATTTATTTATTTAATAATATTTAGAAATATTCAATATCAAATAAAACGTTTTAACAGTATTTGAAATAATATCTTTCAACCATTGCTCGGCTGAGGACATTATTTTTTTTAAATTATACGAAATTGAAATAATTTAATATTAAAGATCATTTCGTATTCCCTGGCTCTGTTTTTTAATTAGCTCCTTAGTTTTCAAATTTAATATCTTATTAATAACAATATTTTTATTTAAATTTTGTTTGCTGCTCATTAATTTCTAAAATGGAGATAGAAAAGTAAAATAATAATACAAAAATAAATAATTAATTAAATAAAGAATAGTTTGAAATTATGTTTTTGAAATCGAACGTTTTTAATGAATCTCAGAGATAATATTGGAACGATAAATTAGTTAGGAGGAAGCTAAGTACCAATGAATTGGCAGTGATTTTAATATGTTCAGCTTAATAAATTATTAAATAATAATTCAATCAAGAAAATATTGTATTTTAATTATTTATATATAAGAAATAATTAAATTTAAAGTAGGGCCACATTGGGAAAGCGACATGCGGCCCTTAATCGGAATTTCGACTATGGTCCTACGTAGGAAATATACAACGATAAGAAAATAATATAAAATGGTTTAGCCCTAATGGATCATCTGAAGTCAGATTCAGTGGTCCAACAAACGCAATCCAACATTGGCCCACGTGTGAAAAAGCGTTACACTGCATGTTGGGCCAATGTAGGTATTCCATTTTGGGGTCGAATGATATTTTTGGATAAATGAGTTAGGCCCTACTTCGCACCCCATTTCAATTTCTACTTTGGAAGATTCTTGCCTGACAATCTAAAGGATCCAGGTTCGATTCCCGTCGGCAGCAGTTTTTAATTTCTAAATTTATGTTTCAGATTTAATTTAATAACATAATATATATTTTATGTATAATAATAATAATAACGATAATAACATAATAACAATCCTGAAAATAATATAAAATAATTAATTTTAAAATGTTTCGTTTAATCTTACAGTATCCTTCCACAAAAGCTTTCTGAAAGATTAACAATTATTAAACAAAGCTAACAGTTAATTTCCAAAGTTGCAAAAAAATGTTCCTGAAAGGTTACTACCTAACTAAAGTCTTGTATAAAAGTTTCCTTCAAATTTACAGTAATCTTTCACGAAAGGTTTTAGATAAAATGATAAAACTTTCGCAAGGCTTACAGTTACTTCCCCAAGAAGTTGCGAAAAAGGTTTTTGGAAATATTACCAGAACCTTTCTTAGAACCTTTTTGTCATTAAAAAGCGAACTTTTTAACCTTCCTGGAATCTTCCATGTAAGCTTGCGATAACATTAGGAATCTTTCATGAAAGCTTCCAGAAAGCTTCCAGCGTATTTCGAAAGCATAAAAAAAGTTTACAGAAGAGTTTCCTGAAACATTACTGTAATCTTCCAAAAAAACCTTTTCGCTAGTAATTTGTTCCAAACATTCTAAGCTTATGGGAATATTTCATGAAAACTTTCTGGAAGGTATCTTTACAGCTTACGGAAATATATTATTAAAGCTTTCTGAAAGGTTTCCCTATAGTTTACAGTACCCTTTCGTTAAAGCTTCTTGAAAGATTCTTATTTCTTTGATCAACCTTTCTGCAAGTTTTTCGCAATCGTAAAAAAAAATTAGTGAAAAATTTGAAAGATTACAGTAATTTTCCAAGGATTCTTTCTGACATTGATTTGTCCAAGACATTTTCAGGTTCCAGGAAGATTCCATGAAAGCTTTCTGGAATATTGCGAAACTTTCTCGAAAGCATCCTGAAAAATTCCAACAATCTTTCATGCTATATAGACGGGAGAAAAGAGAAGAAAAACAAAAGATGTTCTGCCCGGAAGATTGTTTATGTTATTGTAGCGTGCGAGTATATGTAAGAGGCGATCTAATCTGCGAGCAATTTTTGGGAGACTTCGCGAGTATCTCCTGCCTCCCTATTTCGCACGTCTCAGTTTAGTCGATTGCAGCTCAGATTTCTGCTCGCTCCCTGAAGCTAGCATACCTGCAAAAGTTCGAATAGTACCGCTAAAACCGTTTAGTAAAGACTAAAAGTGTTTTCGCCTTTGAACCAGGAGTAATGGAAATAAATTATTGTTGTTTGTTTTTACTTGAAAACTTTTATTTCAACTGTGAAAAAGCCTTTCCGAAACCAATCTGTACCAATTTTCAAGTGTAGTCTAAATTTCATAACCATTTTTTGGTTCTTCGAGCTGGATTGGTAAAAATAGCAAAGGGGAATTTAGTGAATCTGAAAAAACCGTTAAATCAAGAAGAATCTAACCAATTTCCGGCCATGAGTCGTGGACATTAAAATTTGAAAAACGTGGAAGCTATGAATTCAAAGAGTGCGTGAAAGAAGAGCCTTATCAACTACAAGAAAGCTTAGTATGTACGATCAAGAAATGGTTGTGGAGTCTACATCATCAAATCCTTGTTAAAGAAAAAAAAGGGAAAAAGGAAATCGCGCTTAGTTCATAAGCCGCCATTGTGACGTCACGCGAGAGAAAGGTATTCACTTTCGTACAAGAACCACAAACTCACCACCAGGCAGCGCTCATGCACACGAGGATAAGATCTCGCACAACATTGTGTCGCTGTGTGCCCTGTTATGCAAGGGCTCTTCGTATGAGTCTCTGCTTTGTTTACTTGAAGGCCAAGGAGAATGGCGAAAACCAAGGACGAAATTCACTTGGACTAGAAGCGGTTTGCAGGTTTAATCGGTGAGATACATGAACTGGCACGGTTAGCAACAACCGAACATTTCTCAATCGATGATTTAGAGGTTAGGTAGCAAATGCTGGACCATTATTGGGAGGCTTATCAACAAAATGATCCGATTTTAACACGTTCGTCGGAAACGTACCAAGACCGCACATGTTTTAACACGAATGCATTCTCTAAAACACAACCTACTTTTTTAGCGGCGAAGGCATGGTTCAAGGGACAACCCTACAGGCTCGTCTGATGCCGCGAGATCTCTTACGAAAAAGAATTGTAGTACTTACTATAATCCTTACTATAATATCGATTGATTTCCAACTATAGTTAAACTATAAGTATAATTATAGTAAATCTATAATAATTTCGTGTTATTATAAGTATTAACTAGAGTCAAGTACTACGGCCACCAAAATATAACTATAATCCTCACTTATTCACTATAATTAATTCCTATAGTGATATACTGTTATGCATAATACTATAGTACTTACTACATGGTTGTAGCGACTTACTATAGTTCAAGATTTATAGTCTAAAACTACATGCTACATAAACTTCCTGTAGTACTTATTACATGACTATAGACCTGGCTATAGTCTGAGATTATAGCCTGAAACTACATTCTTCATAAAGCTCCTATAATATTTACTACGTCACTGTAATAACTGGCTATAGTCTGACATTATAGGCTAAAACTAAATTCTACATAAAGCTCCCGTAGTAATGTTAATATATTTAAAACAAAAAAAAATGAACCCGGATTTGAACCAGGAGCCTTTATCTGTGTAGGCAAGCTCTTTTACCACTAAACTATTTTTCTGTTTATGTCAATAAAATGATATTTAGGTTAAAAGGTGTAGCAGCTGGGTCGACTATACATTATAACCTAAATATAATTTTAATGACGTAAACAAAAAAAAGTAGCTGAGTGTTAAAGAGCTTGCCTCGAAAGACAAAGGCTCCCGGTTCGAATCCTGGTTCGGAAACTTTTTTTTTCTTTTTTTTTCATTGTTTTACTTAATTTCAACTGCTTTTTTTCTTTTGTATATAGTTTTATCTCGGTGTCTATAGCGAGGTACTATAGTGACGTAGAAAATACTATAGGAGCTTTATGTAGAATGTAGCTTTAGAATATAATCTGAGACTATAGCCAGGTATTATAGTGACATAGTAAATACTATAGGAGCTACATATAGAATGTAGTTTTAGACTATAATTTTGGACTATAGTCAGGTACTATAGTAATGTTACTAGAATGTAGTTTCAGACTATAATCTTGAACTATAGTAAGTCACTACAACCATGTAGTAAGTACTATAATCTTATGCATAACAGTATATCACTATAGGAATGAATTATGGTGAATAAGTGAGGATTATAGATACATTTTGGTGGCCATAGTACTTGACTATAGTTAATACTTATAATACCGCAAAATTATTATAGGTTTACGATAATTACATTTATAGTTTAACTATAGTTGGAAATCAATCGATATTATAGTAAGGGTTATAGTAAGTACTATAATTCTTTTTCGTAAGGGATCTCCCGGCATCAGACCACCCTGAGGCGCCACTCGTCACCAGCGCAGAGCTGGAGAGAGCGGTGCTCAGAATGAAGAACGGCAAAGCACCAGGACCGGATGTTCCTCCGGCCGAAGTACTGAAAACAATGGCTAGGAGCTATCCTGTGCTCTTGATTAGCATGTACAACTCGTGCCTTCGAGCGAGAATAGAATATTCCCGCTGGAAGGTGGCGAGACTTGTACTGATAAGCAAGGATAAAAGACCATTGAATGCTCTATCGTCGTATAGACCTCTGCGCTGGAGACCGCCGGGAAACTACTGGAAAAGTTGGTGAGACCCAGCCTTCAGGCGGTGCTTCTAACATCTGGCGACCTCTCCGAGAGCATCCTAGGGCCCTGTAAAATATTTCCTATGACGGGATTCTGCAATTCGACATGCCGGAAGGCTGCTTCTTGATCGGGTATGCGGCTGACGTGGCGGCTGTCATTATTGCTCGTAATATAACATTAGCACAGACGCAAATTGATCAGGTCATGCGTAGAGTTCGCCATTGGATGGAGGATCATGGGCTAGAACTAGCGGAGGTCAAAACTGCGGTCCTGCTACTCACGAAGAAGCACGTACAAAGAGTGCAGTCGCTAACCATTGGGGAGGTGTCAGTACAGACCAAGGAGTCAGTGAAGTACCTGGGCATGATGCTAGGTGATGCTGAGGTCTGGGCCGGGGGATTCCCGATCGATTTCCTGCCCTAGAAGCGGAGGTTCGTTCACCGGATGAAAGGAACTCTCAACCGAGCCGAAGGTAAAAAGTGAGCTAGAGAGAGCAATCCCTGGTGTCCTAGCAAGACAGGTAGGTGCAGGAAACGCGCAGAAGGTGAACCGCCAGATTAATAAGCCAGATGGTCACACGGATCGGTCGGTAGTACGGGGAGGCAAATTACTACCTCACCAAGATGCTGACCAGCCACAGGTACTTCCGCGCGAATCTGCATAGGATAGGCAAGATGACGGACCCCAGTTGCATATTCTGTGAGTTCACCAAAGACGATGCCCATCACACATTTTTTCGTGTGTGAGCGGTGAAAGGAAACTAAAGGATGATGTCGGAAGGGTAGCCCCGGAAGGCATCGTCCCAATCATGTTCTCCAACCAGGAGAATTGGCGGAAGGTCGCCAAATTCACCGAGGACATTCGGAGGCCAAAAAAGGTAAACCTCCACTAAGAGAAGTAACATTACACTTTTAATTTAAATTAGTAATGTACCCCAATGACAAACGCTCTAGTCCCCTTCCCAAAGTAATGTCTAACGGCGCATTATAGGCCCAAATGTGAAATATTGTGTTAAAATAAAATAGCGCTGTATAGAAATTACTTACAGACCCGATTTTTTTTTCTAAATGTTCGTTAACTAATATAGATTAACGGAAAATTATTGGCAAGATTACAGCATAACCACCTACTCGTGAGTATAACAAGGAATATCTAAAAAATCGAGTGTTATCAACATATACATTGATACGTTCTAAAAATATTAAAGTATGAACTTGTTAATATGATTTTCTTTTCATGATGAAGTTGAAGTATATGTCCTGGAATGACTTTGAACATGTAATTTAATTTCCCTTAAGAAACTATCATAACCTGAAATACGTATTTTGCTTTTATAGATATAATATACAATACTTACATACGAAATAATTAGGAGAAAGCGAATACTTGCACATAATCCGGGGGAAAGCTTTAGTAATTAACAAACAATTAATTAAACAATTAAATCATACACCCATACCCCATAAGCCTGAGGAAAGTAATAATTATTAATAAACAATTAATTAAAAAATGAAACCGTACACCCCACAACCACAGAACCCTGGAGAAAACAATCACTATTAATAAACAAATAATTAACCAATAAATTTGTACATCCTACAAGCCCATAACCCGGGTGAAAGCAACCATTATTAATAAACAAATCATTAAACAATTAAACCACAATAAAACCGTATACCTCACAACCACATAAGCACACAACACCGTAACCCGGGGAAAAGGATTAAAAATTAATAAACAAGTAAGCGTCAGCTTTTCCCCGGGTTATGTGGTTGTGGGATATATAGTTTAATTGTTTAATTATTTGTTTATTAATAATCATTGCTTTTTCCCTGGTTATGTGATTGTGGGGTGTATAGTTTGTTTAATTATTTATTTATAAATAGTAATTGCTTTTCTCCGGGTTATGTGATTGTGGGAAGTATAGTTGGTTTAATTATTTGTTTATCAATAGTGATTGCTTTGCCCAGGGTTATGAGGTGGTGGGATGTACGGTTTAATTGTTTAATTGCTTGTTAATTATTAAAGCTTTCCCCCGAGTTATGTGCAAGTATTTACTTTCTCATAATTATTTCGTATATAACTTGTAACAATTTTTATGGGATCACAAAATTGCACAAGGGGATGGGGGATCTATAGGAAAACTGTAGGGGCAGGAGAGTACACCGGGTAACTCGGGAGAGCGCGCAGGTCGGCAAACGGCCGCTGCACGAGTGACTTTATTAACTTAAATAAGCGGTTTAAGGCTTCTCCTTTAAGAATCACTTTGCAACTTTATTCACTTTCTTTTTAAATATACAAACTGTAAGAAAGACTGGGCGAGCACACACACACACACGCACGCACGCACGCACGCACCCACCCACCCACACACACACACACGCACACACACACACACACACACACACACACACACGCACACACACACACACACCGGCGATCGCGCGAGCGAAGTGAAATTGAGTTTAATAATTGTTTTAGAAAATGGAACTGAATAAATATTCGAATACCGCGATCTTGCAATTCCACTTACAAATTTTCTGGTCGGGATCCCGCATAAAAACTACTAATTCTCGCCCCGTGGCTACAAAAATTCCCGCAGCTAAATCAAAAGGGCAACCGTGCCGACTAGCGGATCCGTGGAGAGTAATGGCGGAGCGAGTGCGAGCGTGCGATCGCTCCTTCGTCTTCGCTCTCTCCTCGTTCGCGTCTGCGCAGTTTGTGTCGCCGCGACTCGTGTAGTACGGTGAGTCGAGGTGAGGCTAGTGTGGCGCCGCGCGCTGTTTGGAGTGCCATAATCTTCAGCATTGTTGATTTGTAGATAATTCCTGTAGATGCTGCCTACCAGGTAAGAATAAATGATTATTGTTCCAGTTCTATCGATGATTCGAGCTAACGAGAGTTTGTCTCTCTATTCCGTTTTTTGTTTCAGGTGCTGTAGCCAAGCGGTGAGATGACTGGAATGGAGAGACAACTGCAGAACATCCAAGTTGCAGGGAGTGATTTCCAGCTCTTCAGTTGCGGTGATCAAGTAAGTACTTCCCTGTAAGCCTCCTGGTTTGGCCCTTATTCTGTAGGTGCAATTGCACGTAGATGTAATTATTGTTAGACTGATTTTCCTCTGCATGTTAACCTAACCTCTTTCCTATGTTTACATTGTAGTGTGAGAGGCCTACCCTTAATATGGCAGAGTAAGGCACTCTCTTCTATCAATCTAAGTAACATACTAATTCTAGATTATTTACAGATAGTTGTTATGCTGCTCGAGCCTCTTCATCGAGTGGAAAAGCGAGAACAGCAAGGCCAGCGCAGGGACTATGCGCCTGGAGCTGCTGTCAAGATTGAAGGAGGTGCGAGGATCACTACAATGAGCTTCACGACATGCAATTAAAAAGGTAAGGACCTATAATCTATCTTGCTGTAGTTTTTCCTTTGTAGAGTACTATTAGTCTGTAGCTTCCCTTAGTAACTTTCTAATATCTCTTCTTTTTGCAGGTACTCCCTCCGTATGGTGCAGCAAGCCCCCCCCCCCCTTTATCACTGATTATTTATTGTCGGGTGGGTGTGTGCTCATTGGGAGTACGCTCTGGGTCCTTGGATGGGACTCTCCAGGATCCAGGTTCTTTATTAAAGAGCCTAAGTGACAGTCAGTTCGACCCGGGCCAACTCCACTGTCAAAAACTATAGTATATTATATCTATAATAGAAAAATACGTATTTAAGGTTATGATAACATAATGAAGAAATTATTTTCATAATATAAGTACCTGATTCTTTGTTTTGATGTTAATTTTTGAGGTAGCTGTCAGGTCCAGCAGTACAAGGTAACAGCATTTATTTATGTAAGAGCGCATAGCATTATTGTATAACCAGAGTGGTAAGTACAATAAAATAAGCGTCAATTTTTAAGATTATTGTGGACTATATGTCCTTAAGAATTAATAAATCAAATTTTAAAGATAAAATATGAGTCTAATAACTGTATTATTTATATACACATTATTATTAAAGATGATAAACATATTTTGTATGAAAAAGTACAAATATTTTATGAGAAGTTATGTCAATTAATGTTATTTTTAGAAATAACGTCAATTTTCATACAAAGCTTGTAAATATTTGTCTATAGAATTTAAATTTTATAAAGTATACGAGTGCTAATTATAATATATTTTAATATTATCTAGGCAGTGGAGGCACTTTAGAGGTCCAGAAATGGAATTTAACTGTAACGAGAGTTAAATTCATGATCAGTCGAGAACCTGGACGAAGTGGACATATCTCGGGATCAAGACCGTGTTAGGCCCTGTGGCTGCACATATCATCTCTGTATGTGCCAGCGATGAGTCTCTGAGTTTCAGGGGAATCCATGTCCCGAATATCATGTGCTCTCCTTGTAAGTTATCTTAAAACTTTATAAATTTGAAATAATACGAAATTTCGAATTAAAAATATGAAAAAATGTATTCCAGTGAATAACTCTATGGTAGTTCCTTATAATAATTTCTTAATAACCTTTAGAGGATCGAAATGACGCCTTGAGGCGTCATGTCCCGACTCACCAAAGACTTGGCCTTAGTTTAGTCTTTTGTGCATGACCCAAAGTCAATTTTTAATAGAAAAAATGGGCTTTTTAAATTTCTCAAATCTCGGTCGTCTAAAGGTTAATTGAATACAAAAGTTATATAAACGTTGAATATTGCGCTTCTATTCGAAGTATAAAATATATTTTTGCTTATATACATAAAGGTAATGATAAATCTTTTTGTAAATTTGAAAAAATAAATGATGAGACAGATAACAAGATGTATGATGAAATTACATAATACATAGACGGAAGGTACTTAGGCCCCATGGAAGCTGCATGGCGCTTACAAGAATTTCCTCTATGTGGACGTAGTCATTCTGTTGTACGTTTAACAGCACCCGCAGAAAATCAACAAAAAGTAATTTTTTGAAAAAAAATAAGGAATCAAGATTTCTTAATAATTGGCAAACAACTTTAACTGCTTGGTTTGACTTAAATAAAAAAAATGAATTTGCTAATAAGATAAAATACGTACATATTCGTAAATATTACTGTAAAAAACGTATTCGTACTTCTGTAAAAAGCCCGTTTATTTATTTATTAAAAATGCAAAATTTGTTTAAATTTATAATTTACTGCATCTAGATTTATAATTTATTGCATTGAACACTATTGTTTAAATTAATAAAACTTATTTAGTTTCTATGCCGATAGAGCTCTATTTTGTTTATGTTTAGTGGGATAGCGCAGAAATTGTAAATAATATTCGAGCGCAATAAAATTTGTAATCCGACGAGGAATTTGTAAAAGTTTTGTTTAGGAGCGCGGCTCGAAAAGGGCGAGCGGGAGAGCAGAGTACGCGCATTTCGAATAAATTTGAATTTAAAATTTATTATAACTGTCCCCTCACTTTTTTCCTGTGTGCATGACAGGGTTTACAAAACCCTGATCGTGGCCTCGAAGCCAAGTGTGTTCAGGTGAATTTATTCACCTGGTGCGTCGTGGATCCGTGAAAGGATCAGCGTGCACAGGGAGGCCTTAAGGTCGACCTGGGCCCGCTAAGCTACGGAAAAGCACCGAGGGAACGGAAAAATGTTTAAATAAATAACTCGTGGTACAAAATGGCGCGAAAAAGCATCGGCGCTACCAGGCGTCGGCGCTCCGCGAAGCGTCGCACAGTAGTCACAAAACAGAATATTGCGGAAAAAATTCAGGCTTAAAAAGGAATTTGAAATTAGTAGCTTCTCCTCTGGCTTAAATTTGAAATATATACTTGAAAATAAGATACCGCTTTTTTGTCCTGCCAAGCCGTAACCGGGACTGGTCATATTCTACACAAATTTATTGTACACAATCATACTATCGGATAGTAAATAAATGTTTACTTACGATATTACGATCGTGCACAATAAATTTGTGTAGAATATGACCAGTCCCCCGTAACCTCCTTATATTTAATATTAAACTAAAGAAAATTATGATTTTTTTACAAATTGCTGCTAAATCATGTGCTGCAAACAAGGCAAGTGCTCATTCATTGTACTTTACTATAATACAATGTTAAATGCGATATTTTTTAATAGTTTGATGCGGTATCCCTCGTTTTATCAGATTTTAATAGCTTAATTTTATCATTTTTTTAGTTTTCGGCACTAAGCTTTCTGTAACTAATTTATCTGATTTGTTTTCATATATTCAACACTAAGAGGTAAGAAAAAGAAAAAATTTAAACCTAGCTCGATCAAAATCCACTAATCAGTTGGTCCGAAAAGCAACGCCAAAGTAAAAAAATCGTTAGAATTTTCATATCTTAGGCTCCGATAGACGTGGAAACATTTAATTTGGCTTTTTTGATCATAAATTTAACTTAATATAAAAACAGATTATACAGCATTTTAAGCATATAAACCTCTATATTTTCGTTTACAAATCCCCTTAAATCTTAAATAAAAAAATCTCGAAAAAATGTATTCAATTCTACTGAATTCGAAAATAAGTTGTAAATTTTAATTTTCCAATACCTATTTTATAGCACTGTGCGAGCTAAACCCGCATTTAAGTCAAGTTTATCCGTGATATAAGTAGCTCATTATTACACTGTGTAATAATGAATTTACTTAAGGTATAGATCCGTAATAAATTACAATAAAGCTCAAAAAAACTCAAAATATGTGTTTTTAGTCATGAGAATAAAAGAACAAAAAAATGAATCTCATGAATATCTCCAAGTAAAACCAGAAAATAAGAAAACTTTGGATAATCATTTTGGCATTTGTAGGTTAGATTTAAATCTCCGAAGGTGGCAATCATGCGTATCGTGTTCGCGTTTTGAACTTTCAATTTGAAAGCAGAATCTAAAAGCTTTTTCATTCTCATTCAAAAGTAGAATTAGAAATAAAAATAAAAACACATACATAGAATATTAAAGATAAAAACAATGGAATTTTATTACTTTATCTACGCATACTATACAGCCTTCAATTTCAGACTGTATAGCTTTTTTAGAACTTTTTAAAATACAAGGACAATTGGTATAAGTTATAATTACATCACAATTATAAAATATAAATGACTGATTCGTATTTTGATTTTATAAATCTGGTGAATGTAAACTAAGATCCGGATGAGAAAATACTGGAAATTTTGGTTCCTATCGCTTAATCAGACTGGATTCAAACAGGAATTTCAAATATAATTAATTTGATTTGTGAAAATAGAATGAGTACTTTTCGTATTTTATACAATGAGAAACAAAATTGATGCACAATTATGGAAATGGTGAGTAATCAAAGTGAAGCGCAAACATCATGTACATTCAGGCGTTAATGGGTTAGACAGCATTTAACATTGTATTATAGTAAAATGTTGGTACTCGAGTACTAAAGTACAATGAATGAGCAATTGTCTTATTTGAAGCACATGATTTAGCAGTAAGTTATTGAAAAAAATCATCATTTTCTTAACTTTAACATTAAATATAAGGAGGTTACGGCTTGGAAGCACAAATAAGCGGTATCCTATTTTCATATGGTTTCAAAATTTATTTCAGACCGAGCAGAAGCTCCTATTTTAAAATCTGTTCTTAAGCCTGAATTTTTTCCATAAAATTAAGTTTTGTGACCACTGTACGTTGGCGCTCGGCTCTCGATAAAAGAGGCGCAAGGCGTCCTCTTTACGCTCTAGCTCTTCTAGCGAGCAGATCGTGTTTATAATACTGTGGATAATAAAGTGTCTCCAGCCACACCACGTGTTCAATCGTTTTTATTCAACATCCTTCCTATCCCTTACAATTACACATTTAATTCACAAACTAAAAGTTGGATTAGGCGTATACATAAAAAATTAAATTACACAATAGCACGTTTAAACGTTGTTTCACCTAAAGATACTGAAAGATTTTTCTTAAAATTAATTCTAAATAGAATAAAAAGTGCAACTTTTTTTAAAGATTTATGCACTTACAAAAATATAACATATGATTTATTTAAAGAAACAGCTACTGTAATGGGTTTAATAGAAGATGATTCACAAATCTATAATATATTCGATGAAGTATGTCGAATTATGTTACCTTTCCAATTAAGAAAATGTTTCGCATGGTTTCTTTTATCTGAAAATTTTCAAGGAAAAAATATTTGGGAAAAATATAAATTCATTGGCACTTAGCTTCCTCCTAACTAATTTATCATTCAATTTTTTTCAAATTACAAGTACAAATATAAAGAGGGGTGAGGGAGGGGTAAATTCACATTAAATTATAATAAAAGCTTGCAATGATATTGGAATCATGAATATTATAATCTAAAAACAAAAATTGAACAAGCTTTTCTGATGCGCCACTATACTGGCTGTCCGTCCTCTAAAGGTTAAAATAAATAATCTACTTCAAAATACATAAAAAACAAAACTAATTAATGCAGTTAGATTTACATGCATTTATATATAATTATAAAATAATATATAACTCTTACTTTTATTTGGAATACTGAAAGTCCGTTCATCCAAGCAACAAAACGAGATAAAGTTGTTTTTCCAGCTCCTGAAACTCCTATTAACAATAAATGTCCTTGAGGTTGTCTAAAAATTCTATCAATTCTAAGAACATGTTCAAGTACTTCGTCAAATAGTACTAATGGGACATCTAATTCTTCTTCATAGAAAACTTTTAATCTAGCTCTTACATAATCTCGCAGTTCCTGTCTGCTAACAGGACTATAATCTTTGGATAGCCAGTTACTGTATAATATTGGTCGCTCTAGAGCACTTTCTTTATTAATACCCGGAAAATGTTTTAAAGCTACAATATCAATGGTTTTATTAGTCCAGGCTCGTTCCACATCATCTACCAAACGATCTTGAAAAAGCCGAAGGGCTTCATGCGCCCAGAGACGTACTAAACCTTCTATTGACAAACTGTCAAGTGGCCTGATTGCTTCACAAATACCTCTAACCCAGCGAGTCATTTCTCGCGGAGAATATACGTAATGCGGTTGCATGTCTTGTGTAAACCTTTCTTGAGACGTCAAATAAAACTCTACCATTGCATTTGTTAGAGGCTCAGCATATCCCCTTAAAGAAGGAATCAACCTGAGCATAGCACGTATAAATGTTCCATAGATTTGTTTTAAAGAAACTTCACCAGGATAATCTACATAGATTACAGGAACGTGCCGCAAAAATCTGTAGCTCAAAGGTTTCCTACCAGGGTCTGTCGGAGGATTGCAAGCACCAACAAATTGAATACGTTCTATTGAAACCCATGCTTGATCACTTGTTCGGAAAAAACCTTTGTGTTCAACAAGTTGTCGTAAAAAGGATATCACCCTTTGCGTTCCATAATTATCCATTTCAGGCAAATTAATTTCATCGCAAAATAAAACCAACCACTTTCCTAGCTGTACTGGAGAAAGCACGACTCCATTTGGAGTCTTCCGATATTCGCAGTAATGATCAAAAGTTTTAAGTAATAGTTCTGGGGTGGTAGCTGATGAAAAGTTTAAACCAACAACTTCCATATCTGGTAAAGCTCTTAAGGCCGAAAAAAGAGTCATTGTTTTTCCGGATCCAGGAGGGCCACACAGAACTGTAACACAAGAGAATAATCATTCAATACAAATGTATATGTTAATTAAACATTTTTATTAAATATTGATCACAAATGCTTCCTCTAGGAGGAAGCAAAAAGAAATTGATTTTTTTCATAATTTTAGGTGTAAGATCCCCTTAAGAAATATGGCTTAAGCTACTTTATTAAAAACTTTTGCATGTTAAAGTATATTATTTTAACAAAATTTAAAAAAAATTTTCATAGCAAAATATTGAAAAATAAGCCAGTGACAGAGCATTTTCCGAAACAGGATTTTAAAAAGACGTCTTTCGGTGGCCATCGCCATTCGTCGTAGAATCATCTGAAATAAAAAAAGTCGAGTTTTTTAGTTAAAGTGAAACTTTCCCCCCTTCCCCCGTTGTTTTTATATATTTTTTTTTTTTTTTTCATTTTTCTATTTGAAACGGCTGTTTAAAGCAAAAACAGCTGTTTTTAAAGAAAAATTCCGCCATTTTGTAGATGTAAAACTACCTTAATATAAAAAAAAAAACACCGGAGGAGGGGGGTTATATGTACAATGTGTGTAGCAAATTTGAAAAGAATCGGTTAAGAATCGTTTCATCGATTCTTTCCGAGTTCTGATGGCCACCGACTTTGAAAAAGTCTTTTTGAGAAAAACGCGTTTAAAGTTTTTAACTCTGATATTCCGCTATTAGAGGAGGGGTCACTAAAAGGCTTATAACTTTGAGAGTTTTGCTCCGATCGACTTGAAATTTTGACACATTATTCTTGAAATGATTTACTATAAGAATCGACAAAAAAAATTTTCAATTTTTTGAAAGTGCAAAACCATACTCCCGTCTTAATGAGTTACCATTCGAAGTAGCCTGGCAAGCATTGAAGACAACCCTGATTTTAAACTCAGCCGATCCGAGTATCCGCTTGATAATACAGTGGTGAGGTACGTAATATATATTAGACGTGATTAATTCTTTCTCCGGAATGATTTCCATGTGTTCTAAAGTGAGGTACTCACAAAGGAAATTGTGATACGTCGTGGCTGTAGAGGATGTCGAGCCAATCTCTTTTCAGTGCGTAACCAGCTGGCTACTACTGCACGCGGCGATGTTGATGCGATCGTTCTCATATTCCACAGCGTTTCTAACGAGTCGAGATTAGTTTTTAGCCAGCCCTTAGTGCGCCTGTCCTTCGGAATTTTTAATATCCGCGTTTTAAATGTGGCTATGAGCCCAGCGGTAGACCTATAGTTATTTTGGCTCTGTATCACAGTTTTCTTCACTTTATTCTAACAACTACTATCTACAAACAAAAGGTGTAATGTAAAAGGTAAGTGTTCTGACGACGCGAGTGCGTCGCTAGGAACTCGGGACAAGAATAAGAATACCGCCGGCCGATACGCGACCGGTAGGTAACGTCGCAAAATAATAATGTTCGACGCGACTTAGACGCAGCGCGCGACTCGCTAGGTGTTACAACACACGGTAACACCAGGTAAAAATTATCATAATCCATGTTTATTTAAAGTGGCTCGAGCTCTGTCGCCTCGATCTAGAAATTAAATTTATTTGGGTATTCAACCCACTTGACTAGCGATACGCTTTTTATCTTAAATTTTCCTTATTAAAATTTTTTCATATGCTTTCTCAAACGTGTGTTTTGTACGACGGATGCAAACGTAATCACCGATATTGTATTTAGGAGTTAACCCCAACTTTTTCGTGTTTTTGATGAAATACTGATTTTTGTAAATTTTACGCACTTTAGCAGCATTACATAGATTTCTTTCAACAGATCTCATTTTTATCCCTTTGTGTAGTGTATTATTATTATAAGCATTTTTCTAATAATATCGATCTAAAGTTTTTTGTTTAAGTGCGAGAAATATCGCCAGATGCGTTCTTTTATTGTTCGAATGAGTCTTTCTACCAGGGCCACTTTGACACCTGGATTCCTAACCACTTTAAATCGTATTTTATATTTTTTCAACAGGGTCTGAAAAGCCGAGTTGACAAATTTCATGCCACGGTTCGACAGTAAACAGAGCGTGAGATGTGAATATCTACATACAAGTTTTTGATAAATATAAGTATAAAAAACCATGTAAGCGATAATTGAAAGCGCGCAAAAATGTATTTTAAGACGCGCGTTCAGCTTACAGAAATACCCCCCCCCCCCTGACGTACTTGCTCAAAACATCTGCGATTACTAACAAGCTTTAACTCGTTTAGTAGTTTGTTAAATTGAAACAGTGCCTTGATGTAGCTATTTTTTATACTTATATTTCTGAATCTTCTTGGTATTAGTAAACTTTTGTTCCTGGTTGAATTTTTTTTATTTAAGTATAGTTCATGTAGTTCATAATAGTGGTAAAGTAGTGATTGGACAGAAAAATATTGTTCTATGTTAAGTAGGTTTTTATCATTTACAAAATTGTTTTTGTTGACTAATTTAAGTAATTTATTCTGTAAGTTTTGTAGACATCTAATTCTTCCTGGATATGCTGCACCCCAGGCGATAGTGCCATAAGTGATTATACTATCGTATAGGGCATCATATAGCATTTTTAGTGTTTCAGTCGACATAATTCTTGATAATTTGTAAAATGTGAATGTTAAATATTTAGTTTTGTTGTATAAATATATCATGTGCTCATCCCATTTCATATTACTGTCAAATATTACCTCCATATCTCGTGTATTGTCAACTCTATTTATAGTCTTGCCTAGGATGTTGATGTCCATATTTTTTGGAGTGCTTTTGTAGTCGTTACCAAATTTGATGTAAACAGTTTTCTCGGTGTTAAGTGATAATTTGTTTAGTACCATCCAATTAGCTATGCTGTTGAGATAATAATTCATTCTTATTTCAACTTCTTTCCAGTTTGTCCCTGTTGTTATAATCGCGGTATCATCTGCATAGGACAAGATAGTTCCATCAGACTTAGAGCTTAGCATGTTATTAATGTAAATAATAAACAGCAGTGGTCCTAAAATAGTTCCTCGAGGCACACCCCTAGTAATTGCTTTAAATTCACTATGACCATGTTTATTTTTACCCTTTGTTTCCTGTTGCTGCGGTAACTGTTTATGAGCGCATGCTCCTCTAATTCCATAATTATACAGTTTGTCTAATAGTATGTTATGATCAACTGTAACAAAGGCATTGGCCAAATCTAAGAAGGTAATAGCTATAGGATTATTCTAGTAATCTAGTTGTTTATAAATTATATTTATTTGATATAGCGTGTCCTTGGTACTTCTATTTTTTCTAACTCCGCCACCGCGGATTCATAGCGACTCTATGCTTCGGCGGCTCCGGTCCCAAGCCTGGAGAAAGGAGGAGAGAGCACACTTACAGCAACTTGACAGCACACCGATACAGGTACACGTCTCATAAGACCGACACACGAACATGATAACATATTTGGCAGGGTGAAGGCAATACTACTGCCTGGCCCTCCGATCGGCGAATTTGGCCCGACCAAGAGTACGGCTAGCACAGAGTAGTCCTGCTCGACTGTCGCTAAAAGGCGAAGACGTGGGCGGCAATCCCGCCTCCACTGCCGAGTAAGGGCTGCCGTGCGCCATCATCTCGCGAGGGGGTGCCCTATAAACGGGTATATCTCCCCCGCATACAAAGATGTAGGCGGCACGCACCTCGGTGCGGGAGCTAGACACGGAGCGACGCCGGTCATCAGCACGGAGTGGGCAGAACCCCACAGGCACTGAAGTGTACGGGCGCGACTGGTAATGCCAGCTCGTGCGCTGTGGACTAGGTACCTGCTGTGGTATGGGGGTAAAGCGCGGAGCGGCGCATACTTAGCGCCGGCTCGAGGCCGCCGGCACGGGGGTTGGCATTGTGGCGTCACGCACTGCCAAATACACAAGCACATGCAGGGCACAAAGCACCCACTCCGCACACTTGCCACCCAAGTTACTCCATCCATGAGGTGGACCGTGGGTCATGCTGCGTCGCGGGTTCGGTGACGCTGCCCGAAAGGGATGTGGTGAAAGATCCGTGCAGCGTGCGCAGCAGGCTGACTCCCGGCGTCAACGCGCCGCTCCCAGGGAAGTGCTGAAATTGCCAATGAAGGAGATAGGTGTCGGATGTACGGATGTAGCATCCCCGTACGGTGCCGGAACTCTCGATGGCAATGGGGGTACTCGCCGAGGTGATCATCCCCCCCGCCCCCCCCAACTCCGGAGGTAACCGTGTTCGGAGACGGTTCGGCACCCTGGAGTATATCATAAAAATTCATGGAGAACTTAATAAACAAACCGGTGAGTATGAAAGAGAAGAGCAGTGAGGAAAGAGGGGACACCCTGAGGGTGCCCAACAAGTTCGGCCGCAGCAGGGTTAACAGTACATCAAGCCTAGGAAGCTCTAAAAGTGGCAGCAGCGGTACAGGCAGCGTCACGAGCGTGGCTCGAGAGAGTGATAAAGACCTCATCGACGCCATCAACAATTTGTTAATAGTTATGGCGGAGACGACGAAAAGGCAGAAGAATATACACTTCCCCATAAAGGAGGGCATACCAGTCCTCCAGAACAAGTTTGAGGAGCTGGTGGGAAGGAGGTGGTTTAAAGCAGGCCTCCGTTGCAGGGAGGCCTAAAAAACGCCAGAAGCCAGCAAATGGCAATCGTCAACCTCTCCGACTGACCTGATCCAGGGAGGACGAACAAAGAAAAAAAAGAAGGAAGAAAATACAACCTCTAAGAAGGCTGAGGCTCCTGCCAGAGAAACCAACGGCAGATTGAGAATGAGTGGCAGAAAGTTTTTACCAAGCAAGAAAAGAAGGAATAACAGAGGAAGAAGAAAGAAAAGTGTAACGATTTCCCTTTTCCTCTGGATAGGCTCCAGCTCCCAGGTTGATTTTAGGGAAAGGGAAATGCTCGGATCAGATTCAGGTGAAAAATAATAGCCGAGGCGAGAGTTTTATGTTTTAAAGTGGGCGATTGCCCGTTATTATTTAATCAAAATGATAATGATAAAAAAAATACAAAAGAAAATAAGTGCCGTTGTTGCAAAGAGAGTATTCCTGGACGAAAATAATTATAAATAAAAATAGAAATCGTTGCGTCAAAAACGCGCTCCGTTACTCATCGACGGATTAATGCTACGAATACAATTTTAATATTATATGCTAACTCTAAAACGCTTGCTTAACAACTACGGTGGAAATTGAATCTAACTAAACTCGCTAGAGACTGGATAACGAGCGCGGTGCGTTGCCCGGGTTTTCCGCCGCTCGCAAGGGTTGAGGTTAGGTTGCGGCGACCAGGAAGCGCCTGCGTCACCCTGATAAGGTGTAATGTAGGATGCGACGGCTAAGAGCCCCCACGCCATCGTTAGGTTAGCCTTAGTTTTGGGTGGCGCTTGGGGGCGAGCGCCCCGCTGCGGAAACCGGGAATTTCGGAGGTAACTTGGGTACTCGAAATTTTTCGCCTTTGTGTACCCTCAGTGCCCCGAGGATACAAAAGGGCGGCCCGGGTTAGCGCGGCGGCCTTTTAATTGTCGCGAATTTCACTAACGCAGGTGTTCCTGGGGTCGATGAAATTCCGACGGGTACGCGGGTCGCGGATTACTTGCCAAGGATGCGCCTCGACTGGGTTGCGGACCAAACGCCGGGATGAACTCCTGGACCCAGACGGCCCCGAGGCGCCGCCATTTACCAAGGCGGAGTTGGAAAGAGCTTTACGCTCCATGAAGAATAAGAAGGCGCCGGGGCCGGATGGTATTCCGGCTGAGATACTAAAGGCGGTGGCTAGGAGCCATCCTGGGCGCTTGCTTAGCATGTACAACTCGTGCCTTAAAGCAAGGGGAAAGGACCATTAGATGCTCCGTCATCGAACAGGCCCCTGTGTATGCTGGGCACAGTCGGGAAATTTCTGGAAAAGCTGGTGAGACCCCGCCTCCAGCCGGCGCTAGCAACATCCGGCGACCGCTCCGAGAGGCAATTTGGCTTTCGGAGAGGAAGGTCCACTATCGACGCTACCCAGGAGGTAGTGGAGGCAGCCAGGATCCTGGTCACACTAGATGTCAGAAACGCCTTCAACTCGGTTAGGTGGACGGACGTGCTGGGGACACTGGAGCGGGACTTCAAGGTACCTCGGTACCTGCTCCGAATCATCGGAGACTACTTGAAAGACCGCTCTATTCTCTACGATACGTCGGAGGGCTCCAAGTGGAAAGAACTAACATCGGGTGCAGCCCAAGACTCCATCCTAGGGCCCGATCTGTGGAACATCTCCTCTCATGAACTTTTTAACACATTCTTTGATACTTCTAGAATACATTTCTAAAATAAAAAAAATTAAGTTTTTTGATGATTTTTGACTGTACCCTACCCTTAAGCACATTTAGTAACAATGCCAGTGGCGCTGCGATCGCTACCCCAGTAGTCAACTCTATTAAAACCTCCGAACTTTTATCAGCTTTTGACCAGCTAAACACCATAATTTTGAGCAAATCATCCTTTTGAGAGGATACAGCATCTACTCTATGCAGACGACCTACAAATCTACACGCAGATTGCATACGAACAGCTAGATGAGGGTATGACGCTGCTCCAGAAGGCGGCGGGCGCAGTGGCAGAATGGGCGCGAGGCGCCTCTCGGCAGCTCAATGCAGGTAAAACCAAAGCTTTCTTCTTTGGCTGCCGCAAGTTCGTCTCGGACTTCTATGATAAGGATAAGCAGCAACCTCCTTGAATTGAGCTAGTAGATGGTGTTCGTGTCCCTTTCTGCAGCTCCGCGCTGAGTCTTGGTGTTGTGTTAGTCTCCACACTTTCGTCGAAGCCTCATTTGGATCACGTAACCAAAAAATTTAATTGAATTTTATATAGTCTTCGATTCTTTCGGAATTACACCACCGAGACTCTTCGCAAACGGTTGGCAAAGGCATTGTTGTTTTTTCATCTGGACTATTGCTCTGTTATATTGTTGGATGCCTCTCAGGAAATAAAGACAAGAGTTCAAGTGCTACAGAATTCTTGTGTGCGATACGTGAAAGGTCTTCGTGAAGGAGAGATGATTATGTTTCCCCTCACAGGGCGGACTTGCGATGGATGCGCATTGACACGCGTAGGGAATATTTCTTGTATCTGTTAATGTACAAGATAATCTCTCAACTTATCTACTTAACTTATTTTTTTTTGCAAGACTGACACAACCATGGGGAGAAAAACCAAAGAGCTTGTGCCTCCACTGATACGCACCGAAACAGGAGTGCGATCATTTAAAGTACAGGGTACTCGCTCCTGAAACTTCCTGCCTGCAGAGATCAGGAATTTATCTTCTCTCGGTAGGTTCAAAACTGCAATTCGGAGGTATTTCCTCGAACTGGATGGCGTTTAAATGTTTAATTTATTTTTGTTTCTGTCCACTTACATATTAGCTTTAAGTTATGAATGTATTTATAGAATGAAGGTGTTGTATATATCGGTGTGCGTGTGTATGTACGAATGGGTGTAAATAGCTTTAACTTGTGACTGATAGGTATTCTAGCCATAATTTAAGTATTTGTAACCGAGAATTTTAACTCATCTGTGAGCATTTACGTAATATCACTAATTTTAACAATTTTGACTTACTGCGTTTTTACAGTATTACTTAGTACAAGGATGACTGTGATATCATAATGGGCAATATTTACATATTATTTAGTATTAGGATGACTGTGATCGCTGTTACTTCATGTGCAATATTTTTATTTGATTTTATTTTTATTGTTATTTTATGTTTACTTGACTTTTTATTCTTATTTTTACTTCTATTTTTAATTTTACTTGCTCACTGTATTTTAAATCTTGTAACGATGTTGCCTTATTGGATGCAAAAACTCGGCGCAGCTTACACCGAGTTTTGCCTCGCGGAAAGACGGCAATACAACACCGTCCTTGAAAAGAATAGAAATTTCAGCTGAGCATAATCACACTCAGCTGTTTCGGGAAACGGGAGTGTACTCGGGTTTGGGCAAATAATAAATTTCAGAATTTATCATAACAAAAAATTAACTCTAATTTATTAATTCTAAATAAGCTATATATACAATTTCTTAATCCGCTCGCTTCTCGATCTGTAACAAAAATAACGAGTACGGAAACTTTTAATACTAGTTCAACGCTGCCTAGAAATTCGCGAGACCGAGGGAGTCTAGGAAATAACCCGGGCGCAAGTACACCTGGGTGATTTCCCACTAGGCCTAGATCGGCAATAGTTCACCGACGACTCTCTCGGACTCGCGAAAACCCCCAAATTTATACCGTTTCGGGGAGAGGGGATTTTCGCGCTATCAATCCCTTCTTCCCGAAATTATTACTTTATCAAAAGAAGGGAGCGAGCGCGGAGAGGGGATTCTCCGAGTTCGCTCACCTCTCGTTTAACGTTTTAAACTAATGTAATTACAATCTTTTAAATTTTTTAATCCGTGTGCAGAGCTACTTGCTGCTCTGTCACAATCTGACCACTATATTTTAAATCTTTTGTACTCGTTACAAATAAACGAATATCTATCTATCTATCTATCTATCTATCTCTCTCCCGAACAGCTAATGGCTGCTGTCAGGAAGCCTATCGTACGTCTCCGCTGTGTGGCAGTAAAGCCGACCCTCATGGCTAGTATGGTGGCGGTTTGATGCACCGCTCTGCCTCTTGCTACAGCTGTGGTGGGGCGGATCGTGCCATCACCGCTGCAAATGAGTTAGTTAAAAATTTAAAAGGGCTCCCTGCGTTATATTTAGCAACAAATTCTGTAGTATGTTGAAAACATCCACACACTGTGCACACAACTGTACCTACTTTCACGTTCGGGTGACATATAATATTTGTTTAGAGGCATCGGACGGCTCCGCACCTCCCCAGACCATGATGACGTTTATTAAAATATTAATATACCATTAAAATAATGTATTGTAGTCGTTAAAATTAAATCCAGTATGTTCAGGATAAAGGTTTGGATTTAAATAAATAATGAAATTCCACGCTTTGAATAAAAAATCGGCTATTTATTTTTATAATTATTAAATTTTAACGACAAAGACTTCGATTACAACTGTGTAAAAACAAACAAAAGACTAAGCCCAATTACAATTTTTATATTTCTAGACGACCGTCTCGCGAGCCCGGTAAGTGCAGAGTGATTTGCTTGCGCTTTCGGCTCGCCGTTGACCTCTGAACTGTGCCCCCGAATCACGCCGAGCGGGCCCAAGGCGACACGATTTTTGTATTACACAATCGATGACGCAACCTCTGACTCCTTATCGCTCTAGTGCCCGCGACGACTTACGTCTAATGCCTGACGGCCCCGGTTTAGCCTTGCGGCTTCCCCGTGCACGAGTGAGACCCTCATAAACCAACAGAGGAACCTTGCGGCTCCTCCACGGGGTCTCTTGAAGGCTTAGGAACACCCAAAGTTGGCCCCTAGCCTATGGACTGACGCCACGGAGCTGCCCTGCCAACTCCGCGCGGAGACTTCGGTCGCCCCGTCGCGCCGGCCTTTCCAAAAAATCCAATTTTATTTATAAAAACGCGTATTTGTCGCCTCGGCCCCCCTCGCGCTCCAATGTATCCGCAACACAGTATGTATTCACCCGTTAAACCTGAGATAGTCCTGGAGGAACCACTTTATTTCAAACTCTGTAAAAATTGGAAATTTAATCATTTTGTAATTCTACCTATTCGGTCGTATTCTTTAGTACCCAAAAAAGACAAATGAGCGATATAATATGTATTTTGGAAATATATGGAAATATGGTCATATGGAAAATGAAAAAAAAAAAAAACTAGGGAAATGCTTAAGTTGGACCATTTTAAGGTAAAATGTGCAAAAATATAGTCACTTTTGCCCCGGTAAGAAGATTTCGGGTTTAACGGGTTAAATTCTTACATACTGGAAACAGTACTGGTATTTATATTTACATTAAAGAGCGCCCACCAAAACACGACTGCCTTGTATGACTGACAGACTAAAACTCATTTAAATCAAATTATTCGGCATATTGGTAATTTTAATCAATTTTGTAAACTATAAGCGGCCAACGGGCGCATCGGCTGCACTGTCGTTGATCTTTTTCTCTGCTTCGTTTTTATGTCGTTTAGTAGCTGCGTTATGTTTAATCCCTCGATTTTCTGACTGTCTAGAATAACAGTACCTATATTGTCTCGCTTTTGGCTCATACATTTTTGAGATACCATCTAAAATTCCGTCTTCGCTAAGAGGCATCAAAACAGCGTCGATTCCGTCCAGCTCGCGTTCGGCCATGCACTCGTTTGAGCGCTCACTGTCTTTAAAAAACAAATGCCTTCACAAAATTTGTAAATAATTACAACATTTTTCACGTTTGTCCGAAATTGTTTTCGAGTGCAGAATTTTGTGCATCTCGGCATCTCATCTAGACACATTATCCCCGCATGTTTCAACAGTTTTCACCCGTCGGCTCTGCAGTGTCAGATGGGCGGAACGCTGATTCATAACGAGGAAAACTTCCTTTGAGAACGATAATCATTTTACAAGCGTGCTCCGTGTCTCGTTATTCAGCTGTACTATTTTTATTACCGAATAGTTTTGAGATGAGTACCCCGATTAGCGAACGAAACCTTCCACTGTTTAGAATTAGTACACGCTTTCGATTTGGCCAGTCGACACGACGATTTCTATTACCGTCGTGAACCAATTCCCGTAGTACGTGTTTGTTTTACCTGTACATTGCCTTGTAAAATGTTAAGCGCGCACTCGCGTATGCGCCTTATCCCCGCTTTGTCTATTTTGCATAGCAGCGCTTTACACAAGGATGCGTCGCACTAACTGAAAGCAAGCAGGAAAGCTACGTGTTTCTTTGTAAAACGTTTTCCAGGTAGCGATGAGCAGCGGTTATTTGACGTTGTTATTTCACACATTGTCAAGGCTTGACTGTTATGAAAACTGTACCTCCTAGCCCGTTCTAATGAAGCTAGAAAATTCAGAAACAAACCATAATTTTTAGCTCGGAAAATGCTTTCAGACAGTCAAGGGGTGATTTTGCTTAGATTTAATTTTTCCACCCCTAGCGCCGTTTAGAGGTTTCATCCAGCAAAAAAAAAAAAAAACGTTACAAAATTATAATTCCCGGACTTTGACCCTAAAGTACGATAAAATAGAGAAACTAAGAATTTATTACCGCCTCAGATCGTTTTCCACCCCCTCTGCCAGATTTTCAATCCTTGATTGGGCCAGCTTAAGATCTTAAGCTACACCGGCATGCGTTTTTAACAGACGGATGCGGTTATAAATTTTTTATTGCGGTAATAAATTAGTTAGAAATTTTGAAGGTGGATTTTTTCGTTTGGGATGGAGTGGCTGGTGCAGCTTAATAGACCCCTCCTAGCCGGGCTCGGCTGCTCAGCTTGAGTACGATCGATGCGTTCATACTCCCACGGAGAGTGGCGGTATCCGGGGCTTAAGCAGGCTAGGAATTAAGGGTAGCACGAAATAATCAAACGAGTCGCTTGACGTAAAATGGAGGTGAGTTTATTCTCTCTGGCAATTAACAAAAATACAAATGAATTTAACGCGGTAATGTTATTGTAAGCACGCCGACCGGTGCCGTCGCGCCCGCTCACTGGAAGAGAAATCACGAGATTCCAAGAACGTGTGGCGAACGTGCTCGTGTCGCACTCCCAGGTCACAAGGTGACCGTGACAACGTACGCGGTCACTCGTGTGGAGACCCTAGTCTCTGCACCGAGAAAATACAGAGCTTGGTGCACTCACGGGTGCACCAGTACAAGAAACGTGTACGAGCCGTCGCGATGATCGATACCGCCATCACGCCGACTCTTAAGAGAGAGGGAGATAGATAGATAGATATTCGTTTATTTGTAACTGTTGTACAAAAGATTAAAAACGGTGAGCATAATAAAACGGAGAAAGTATACAAGAGAAGTATAATACAATTTAACTAAAATAGAATAAATAAATAAAATAAAGTGAGTAAAACAAATATGATATTGCACTATATGATATCACAGTCAATTCTTAGCCTAATAATACTGTATCAAAACTTAAGTTTAGCGATATCACAGGATGCCTAATACAACAGAATAAAATAAAATAAAAATATTGCACTAATGATATCACAGTCGAATTCTTAGCCTAATAATAATACTGTATAACACCTAGTAAGTCAAAAGCTTAAGATTAGTGATACCACTGAAATGCTCACAAATACTTTAAAAGTTTCGGTTTTTTCTGTTACAAATACATAATTTTTGACTAGAATACCTATCAGTCGAGAATTAAAAATATTTACACTATTTGCACTATATACACGACTACATCCATCCATAACCAATTCATTCATCCATTCATCCATTAAATACATTCACACCTTAAATTTTAATATACGGGACGGGACAGAATAATTTAACATTTATAATCCGTACAGTTCAAGGAAATACCTCCGAACTGCTGTTTTGAACCTGCTGAGAGAAGGTAGATTCCTCATCTCAGCAGGTAAGGAGTTCCAAGAGCGGGCACCCTGTACCCTGAAAGAGCGTACTCCCGTTTCGGTACGCATTAAGGGAGGCATAAGTTCTTTAGTGTTCCTACCCACAGATGCATTGGCCTTGGAGAAAAAATCGAAAAGATAGGACGGCTCGTTCATGCGTAAAATTTTATACATCAAAAGACATAAAAAATATTGCCTACGCGAATCGGTGCGCATCCAACATAAGGCCGCTCTGTGAGGAGAAACATGATCGTCTCTCCTAAGACCCTTCACGTATCGCACGCAGGAATTTTGTAGAACTTGGAGTCTTGTCTTGATAGAGAGAGAGAGAAAGATAAAATTGCGCTCGAACCGCTGTTCGACCGCCCCGCACGCAGGAGGGCTCACGTAAGCCACGTGGGTCTCGAAGTTACAATAAATGACTTACGGGTGGGAGCATGGACTTCCGACGCACGCAGGATGAAGCGAAGAACAATTCTCGTCACGCGCGCTCGTGTGTGGCTATCACGGCGGTGCTAGTACCCTGGCCCCCACCGGTGTTCATTTGCCTCGCTGACAGTTGTTGCCGCCGCCGCCGTCTCCCTGGCTGACGACTTCCCCGCTCGCTCCGCTTCCTCGTACCCTTGCTCCAACTTCTCGTTTGGTCTCCTCTCGTTTTCTGGTTTACTCAAACGTGTCCGGTTGCTCGCACGGTCCGGGCGAATCTCCCAAATCGTGGTGTGGATCGACCCGTTCCGGCGTCGATCCTTCCCTTTATCCCCCACACTCACTATCACGACCCCTACGTGCGCGCGACAATTAGTGTAATTGCTCATGCACAGGCGACTCGGGATCGCGGAGACGCGCGGGATTCAAATGGTGAATCTCCACACGGGATAAGATTTTTGTAAAAATTTTGAATCTTCCGGGTAAACTTCTCGAGCAAGACGCTGCATTTGAGATATTTCAAACGGGTTTTTAAAGATCACCAGGTATTGTATTATCTTACACAGGATCACAAAAGCTTAAAATCCTGCCACACGGACCAAAGTAGGCGGATCTTACGTTTTCAAGTTCGCTAAATCCAAATCCGAGGTCAGTTTGACACCATCAGATCACGATCAAGGTCACTTCAAGGTCAAACCTAGAAAGTTCCCAAAAGCACAGGAAAAAATCCTTACTTTATGTTGTCGAGGTCGGGGAATCCGAATCCAATATCGGCTTGATCTACTGAAGACAAGCTCAAGAGCATTTTCTTGTTCTGTCGAAAGAAAACCCCAAAAGCTGAGGACAATATTATTACAACATAATTTCAAGGTTGTGAAATCAGGTTTGACGAAAGATAAACATAAGCCAAATGGGCCGTGTTGTAAAGTTACACGTATTGTGACGAATCTGTCTAAGATCCCCTTAAGAAGCAGAGGGGATATTGATACTTACAATATATTTTTGGAGTTACTTATTCCAAATACCGACCCGGGTATGTCAAGAGTATTCAGAGAAAAGCTTTATAAGCAGAGGAGAATACCATTACTTATTCTACACATGTATTTAAATGCCGGTTTTCTCTTGAATAATTGTTTCTTCAGTATCAACGACTTCTGAACTTAAAAAGAGAATTTGAAATGCTTTTTCTAGTTCTGAACGGTTATTAACTTAAAGTACGAGTTTCTATTCTTTTGTATCGTTAACCTGACCTACTGGTTTTTGATTCATTTTGACAGAAATAACCTCAGTATGGTCTAACTGTGATATGGCTTGCTTTTTAGTTTTCGAAAATGGAAGAAGAGGAAGTCGTTAACCGAGGGAGGCCGAATTGGCTTTCTACTGGAAGGTGCTCTCTTTTTGGGCTCTTCAGTAGTGATAGGTGGGTTGCATGTTGTTACACTGTCACGAATACGTTCTACCTTTCTTAAGTATGCAAGCTGTTCGTTGTTCATATTTTGGCTCAAGATAGGTGTATTTGTAGTGGTAGGTAACACAAGAGCGGTTGGTTTCAAGGCTGCAGCCTGTAGTGGATTTGTAACCGTCCTTACCTCCGGATGAGCAAATGCTCTGGTAGTGGTGACTGTCAATTAATATACTACGTGATGTGATGCAGTCTAAATTATAATAATTATCAATTCTTGGATAATTGTATAAATAGATATTTTTTTACTATATCAGAGACCTGATGAACATAGATAAAACTCGCCAAAAAGGCTCGTTTAATGTGATCATTACCTAGAATTATGATGTATCTGATTCGCCTATATATTATAAAAGTGTTTTTGAAATCTCTTGGAAGTGTATCTACTTTTATAGCAGTGAAAATCTTGTTTCAAAAATCTCTCACCATAACTATTTTTAACTAGAAAGACGAAGTAACGGATTCGCCTTTATATTATTAGAAAGTGACTTTGGAATCTCTTTTAAAAGATTCGCGTAAGGTTCAACCATACATGGAGGATATACTCGTCATAAATTGTTCTACATTGAATTGCTATCCTCTAACCGGAAACAAAGATCCCAGTATTAGAAGACAGTGCTAGACTTCGAAGTCGGCCCAAACGGATGCAACGAGGGGTTGGCAATCGCTGCCTGGAGGGCACTTGATCATCTGTAGCACAACCAATGGTCCCTACTGTCAGAGGGACACAACATAGGATGAAAGTACATGGCTGTTAAGCGCAGATACTTCCTTCAAGAGTTCACACATACACACACACACACACACACGTACACGCACACGCACACACACACACACACACACACTAATGCGTCTGGAAGGAGGACGGGAGGCGCTGAGAAAGAAAAAGGAGAGGTTTGGGCTTATGCTAAGCAAGGTGGAAAACCTGCCAAACAATGAGGCTACCAAAAAGAGGGACAATTCTACACAGACAGGTGTACATAAGTCGGTGAAGGCACATACACCAAGTAAG
>JAWWML010008510.1:0-33761 GCA_035047165.1 Ormyrus rosae
TGACAAGATGGATGGATGCACTTTGAATATATTCAAGTTACTTGACCTCGTATACTTTTTCTAAATCTACATATTTTGCTACTAAATATCGTTTACATGTACTATTCTGGTCGTCCATTTTTTAAACATTTTCTTGTTAATTAAAGAAACTACACAGATCATATATGTCAATATGCACACAAAATTACATAGTATTTCATACTTTGTGAAGTGAGAGACTTAATATAAAACACACTTCCGTGCATACAATCATAAAAATGTACTCGTTATCTGTGTAATTTAATATACGATGGAAAACTTGTCAAAATAGTGACTGAATTAATAGTTCATATAATCGTGTTATTGATTGGTACACATAAATTTACAGCAAAACTTGTAGACACTTCGTTATGTTTTACTTAAAAAATTTAGCATTAAATTATGTCCAAATGTTCTGATTTCTTCTAAATTATCGCATCGAGTTAGTAATCAATGCATCCGTTTAATGAATGTACTGAAATAGGTAAGCCGAGGGTGTTCTTATGGGCACGAGTCTTTGATCGCCGCCCTCCTTCTTGATGATGTAGTAGTCCCGGCCGTTGATGGAGTATGTCTTCTGGCCGACCTCCTCGTTCATCTGGTACATCGGCGGCGGCGTTCGGATCCAGAAGTGCGAGTCCGCTTTCGGGTACTCCCAAGGATCGTCCGGTGCGTCCGTACCCTTGATCTCGCCCGTTCGACAGCACTTCCGGAAGTAGTTCGTGTCGATGCACCTCCGGACCAGCCTGATATTTAGTGTTTTTAGTTTTATACCAGCAAACAGGCGGTTAGGATAGAATATATACAAAATGAAAGCAAGCAACGAACAAAGCAAATATTTAAAAAATGTCGAAACGCCTTAAAGTGTAATTTAAAGAATATTTTAGAAGTATAGGTTCTTACCTCGAGAAGAGCTCCAAAATGAATAATATGACAGCAGATCCCATTCCAGAAAAAACTACTTTGTAAGTCATCCACAGATCCGATACTTTCAACCTTCTTTCTTTAGATTTCAGATTCAGTGGACAGATTTGAGCCTCTGGAAATTTCTCCGACTTAAAATGCTTTACTAATCCGGCTTCTACGGCAGCGATTAATCTGAGGGAGAAATGACATATTTAAAGAATTTGCTGATTCAATCAAGTTATTACTGTACATTTATTTGTATTATTATGAATAAATATTTAAACAGCATGCATTGATTAGAAACTATAGGCAGGTCATTTTGATATGGCAGTGATTTTTGAAAACGAATTAATGAACGTACAAAAGTTTGATATACTTCATTCTAAGTCGCAGTAATAACTACCCTTAGTAATATAAACGCTCGTGTCTTTAAAAAGCTGCAAAGATTCAAGCTACTCGCACCCTTAGAATCCCGAAAAAAGCATTATTACGAAAGAAAGAGCCGCGCGCTTTTAGCAAACCGATCGAGCTATCAAAATTCCGGGAGGACATGAGCACTCACTCGTTGTCGAGGTACTTCTGAATGGGCGAGCCCTTGGCGAAACCGAAGCCGCGCCTCTTGGGCAGGACGTTCGCCTCGCTGATGACGTAGGTGCACCTTCGCTCCTCGTTCACTCCCTCTTTGGTCTTGTTCTTGTAGTCATCCAGGATCACCAGCTCGGCCAGGGCTCTGTCCGTTATGAAGACCTTGCCGTCTGCGGGGGGCCGAGAAAAAGCGACACGGTGTCAAATTTTCGGGATCTTCGATTAGTTTTTTGGGAGGTGCTTCGAAAACTTATTGGAAATTTAATGGCGGGGGAGTCGAGGAAATGCTAAATTGCACCTCTTTAATTAAAGACCTCGCCGAAATTGCATATGCTTAATAGTGCGTAATTTAATTATTTACTTTTTAGAAAGAGCATTTTAAAATGGAGTTTAATACACAAAGAAGAAGTTCTGAAATTTCAAGACGCATAAGAATTCGAAAAAAAATCGTAAATGTACTGCAGTGCTGAAATCTGTCTCCAATGTATGCATAATTTATTCAATTACCGCGATTTATTTTACAAAGAAACGACAATGCACAACTTACTTTTCACGTTTTCCAGTATAGTCTGGTTCGACATGTGAATGTTATTAGAGACGTATCCGTAGTGTCGTTTCGACTTGGCCAACGGGATCGTTTCGATGTAGTCCTGAAACAAATATTTCGAATTTTGGAATCCGCTCCGAAAAGTTGGGGGGGGGGGGGGGCTAATCGCTTTAAAATTGCAGGCGACTTACGTGCTGGAGTAACGTCTGCACGGAACGACCGTCAATTATGAACCACTGATACCTGTAGTCCACTAATTCCTCGAGCGAATTTACGCCGAGAGTGAATTTCGACAGCGTGAGGAACGCCGTTAAATTTGCAGTGTAGAACGACGTTAAAATAGTGATGAAAATCCACCAGGTGGCAAACACTAAGCGGGTAGAATCTGAAATGAGTCGTGACTAAAGAAGACGTGCTCTTCTAGAAAATCAAATTTATTGGTATAAGCACTTTTTCTGCTATCTTTAGTTATTTTGCTACAACAATTGCTGGCGTTACATATGGTTTTGTCTTTGAATTCAAATTATTGGCAGAGACACAGTTTTTTTTACTACCTCTATCTTATTAGCTTTACGGTATAAAATACAGATTTATATTTATCCAGCTGTAAATAATGGAAAAGATTGGAATTCACAGTTTAGGTGGTTTTACGCAAAATTTTGCTAAGGGAAAATGGAAAGCGTAAATAAGCCAAAGTAAATGGTATTACCTCCGATTGGCGATACCGTCGTGCCTTGTTTCAGTAAAGCTCCGTACACGAACCACATGCAAGTTAAAAACGTGAATTTTTCAGCTCTCTTGTCCTCCGCAAACTTTGACCTAGTTTTTAAATGAAATCAATTTAATTGAAGTAGGGACTTTGCCGAAACTGCAATGCAGTATTAAATATGCGGACAATGATTCATTAGGCCCCGGAGTTTACGGATTTGGTTCAAACTGTGGAAAAAGTTTTTTAACGCCAAAATGTGAAATAAATTAAAATTGGGTCTTTCGACTCGGAATGGTCTGTAATAAAAATTAAAATGTTTTTCTTTCTGAAAAAAGCATATCAATTAAAGCTATTAATTCCTTTACTTTTATTATTTTTTCTTTTTTTTAACTTTTATCCGTGACAATTCAAAGGTAAATTATTCGCGTTTAATGACCCTACCATTCTAATCGTTTTCACATTTTTTGGTATCTGAAAAGTATTTCCGTAGTGCGAGCGAAATCCGTGATGCGAAGGCCGTTCCTTTATTTGTTATTAGTTAGACTTCTCGAAGAATTGACAAAACTAAAAGTTTTCCAAAATTGAACGAAAAAGCTTAATATGCATAAATTTAATATAATTTAGTTGTAATATATTTGTTATGATTACAGGAAGCGGATACACAACT
The DNA here is from genome assembly GCA_035047165.1 of Ormyrus rosae. NCBI lineage: Eukaryota > Metazoa > Arthropoda > Insecta > Hymenoptera > Ormyridae > Ormyrus > Ormyrus rosae. Next base: position 3,433 of record JAWWML010008510.1, read on the forward strand.
GAATTCCAGCTATAAAAAGAGAGTTTCCCATGATCGTCTAGAAAAGCTGGGTTCGTGTTCGACTTTACAGCTTATTTAGAATATCTGGAGAATGGGAGAGCATTAGGTTCTAAAACTCCAGATAAGTGATCGATGGGCCAAGGAGAAACATGAGACTCAGTTTGGGTGGAATTAGCACCCGAATATCATGTGTTCTCCTTGTCAGTATCTAATAGGATATACTACTGAAAAGAAAGAGATAGTACATAAATAACATCCTGAGCCTTATTGGGTGCGATCAATTACAGTACCACACAGAAGAATCTTTACACTTATTGCAAGGATAAGAATCTGAACTGAAAAATGGGTTCCTCCTGAAATAATAATAAAGACCCTTTACTTAGGCTCAATATTTAATGGACTCATTGAGTACGTCGCTTATTTTTCATAAAACTTATGCATTTGCCAATTCTTCAAAGGTCCCAAATCTCATGTTTCAGCCCTCTTGGCCGAGTCCAGATTATTTCCAAGATAAAAAAAAGCTCCGAACCTCAAGAAAATCATGAGATAAATAGTCGGTCCCACGACCATCAGCGAAATGAAAATCATAATCCAGACGTTCTTGCTGAATGGCGCCAAGAGGCCGGAGCCCGACGAGGAAGTTCCGGGCCTCTTCATCAGAAACGTCGTGTCCATCTCTTCCAAGGCCACGGAGAAGTCGCAGAAATTTCTCAACTCGCTGAGAATCGGAATGAAGGCTACGGCCATGTCGACTTCCTGGGAAAATCACGTGCAAAGCGGTAAGAAACTTTTGGAATAATTCAAGAGGCTATATATTTATGTGTATACGTCATGGTAAAACTTGAAAAATCGTTTGTGAGAAAAGATATTTTCCACTTTTCCATTTTTCCGCTAAAAAAATATAGGCTGATTATCTGAAAGACATAAAAAGTGGACTCAAGGTTCCTTACCGCGAAGGTATAAAGTATCATAATTATGTTTTATATTGTAGATCAATAGCAGGTCGACAAATTTTAAGTTTTAGCATGCAGTCCAAATAATTTATAAATTATTCTTTATTATAATTTTTAATTTTAATGAAAGTTCGCGAACGAAGTTCTTTTATTGTACCGCCTACACATCCGGCTGAAAATATCGATTTAAAAAAATAAACTCGAGCAGCTCGAATAAATTGACGTTTCAACGTTTTCTCAATAAAATAGCTTGAAACTACAAGAATAATTATACGAGATAAAAGTATCGAAAGCGAGAGCGGCAAAAAAATGGTTCGCTGCAATATTATTCTATCGACTGAATGACTTCATATGTAAAACGTTAATGTTACTGTCATTAACAGTGGTAGAATATTGTGATACCCGCGGAAAGGACCTTCACAGTCCACTTTATAATTGACATAAGCTCGTTACTAAAGCTAATTGCAATATTTTTATTCAGTCCGTTAGACTTCTTAAAAGTAAAAAATGATTGATCACGAGCAGTTAACGTGTCGGAGAGGATAACTTTTCGAGTTTGTCAGCTTACTTTGTGCATTATGCTACACTTTTCAAAGATACTGAAATTATTTAAGTAATTATATATGTTTAAAATTTTAGCTTTAGGATATTCGTCGAACGTTGAGTTTAATAGAAGAAAAAATTTTGTATTTTATGAAATCTACCTTTTTGTATTAGTATTAATATTAATGTTTAAAGTGAATGATTTATTTTAAAAAATACGTATTTAAAATTCAGATACAAACCGAATCAATTTCATCCTCATGCATACTTGCCAAAGCAATTTATCTTCTTTAAATTATTTAAAGAAGATAAAAGCTACCTTGAATCAATTATTTAACTGTTCCTTTTACTTCGTTTTACTGCTCGCTCAATATGCAGTCCATAATTTTCAGTCTAAAACTCCCTTTCGAACGACTGCCCAAAGAAAAACTTACATTTTTATAAAGCTGTTGAATCATCCCGCTTTTGCTGTCCCCAATTATGTCTTTCTCCGGCGGTATGATCGTGTAGGTGAAGTTGAACTTTCGTATAAGTAACTTTAATACTTCGAAAGCGAAGCCCTCGCCGATCACCGTGCCATTTTCGTATCTGTACCGCGAATACGGCCAGTCCTGAAGGGAAGCATCGAGAGTGGGAAAGTTTTAATATTTAAAGAAGCGAAGTGGAAGTAAATGTCGTTATTGAATTAATCGGGTAAGAGGGTCGTTGTTTTACAGAGAATTAAAATAAGTGAAAAGAAGATAGAAGTGTTTTACAACTATATTGAGAAGTCACGTTTTATTTGCGAATATTGAATATCTATTAGCACTGTATATCCCTGGTAGAAAATTAACCAGTTGGGCTAGTTAACGTGTATTTTAAATGGAGCGCTTTTTAGTTAAAATTCTGCATGCCTAAATTAAATAAAAACAATTGGAAAATCATTTTAAAAGATAAAAATATCATTGCACTGAAATATTTATGAGCAAACATATTTAATTGTTTGATAATGACGAAAAATAATAGCAATTTGTCGTTTTTAAATACAAATCTAGCAAAGAATTGGTTAAAAACTGCTTAACGTTTCTACCAGGGATAGTGGCAAACAATTTTAAATGAATCTGCAAAAATTATTAAACGTATATGCAAACTGCACACATTAAAAATCATTAATTTCTCATTTATCTAAATATCAGAAGAATCGAAGAGAGGAGTCGAAAACGCACGTAAAAATCGGCAATAAGATACATAAAATAACTCACTGAGTAGGTGGTCACAGTTATGTGCGACGGAAAAGGTGGCTCCGACGACGGCACGCCTTCTTCAAAGCTGACGGGCACCTTCGGATTCATTTTTCTTGCACTTGTCAATTAATGCGCCTCGATTTCAGACAGCGACTCTTCTTTCTCTTCGTCCATTTTACGCGAGTCGTGAAACACTTATATTTCGGGTGAAACATCTGCGATCAAAGAGCGACGTTGTCAATTTATTGGTTTAATTTTACACTTGTAAATTATTGAAAAATGAAGTTGCGCGGCGGACACTCAACTAAAAATGGTAGTAAAGTCAATCTTTAAATTACAATTTAGCAGTAGTGGTTCATTTTTGCCTCATCCTGGCACACAAATTTTCGTTAAACATTACGTTATTTCTTTTATATCGATTTTTTACAGAATCTGCTAATTAACTTCTTGAAAATATTACAATAAAGGTCTCAAAAATATTCATAAAATTTAGAATTATATTTTAAGTATTTATATATTGTTTATTAACGTACACTCGAATGATCGAATTATGACGTTTGCTCAGTAAAATAAGGGTTTATAAATAATTTGATTTGCATTGGGGTCATATATCTGTTAAGAAAACGAATTTATGTTCTTTTACGACGTCGGTGGCGGAAATACACTATAAATAATTTTGCAAATTCATCGTTTTCAATCGTGAAATACACGTTCGACCATATTCCGAATTTCTACTTCGCAATCACTAGACTTTCAAATTTTTTGATAAGAATAAACATGCAGTCGAGTTAATAAATAAATGACCGTTTTAATTAATAATATGAAAATGGAAATGCATTTCAGTCAAATCTTTTCACAATTTTGCATAATATTGTTTTCAAAAATTTGTATCTCTCGTTTTATTCTGAATTAGTTTTATTGAGCGCATGAGAAGTTTATTCCTTGCAGTAATGCGGAACTTAAGTCATTTCTCGTTCGTCTCGTAATGATATAATATTTGGATACGAATTTCTCTTTTAACGATATTTAAATCTCTTTTTGAAGACCATTCATTTGAATATTTTTACAAACTAAATTAATTATCTTAAGTGGTAAATTAGCTAATATTATAATAAAACGAGAGCATCTCTTTATAGATTAAAATTATCTAGTAATTTATCTTATTCTTCAAGTAACAAGCTTGTGGTACATCGGTGAAAATTGATCAAGTTCTCGCAACTGAATTAAGAATATGCTATAAAGTGTGACATGCCATTCTGCAATAATTGAATTGAATATGCGTATTTTTAACTTGTCGGTGTTTGAAAGAACATTAAATTAATTAATTCATTAATTTCGTTTTAAATTCTCTAAAATTTAAAGTATAAAAAGAATAAAGTATTTTAGAAAACCTTCAAATATCTATTCAACTCTACTATGTACTCTCGACTGAGAAAATGTGATTATAAACTATCAAGTAAATCGATTTGTAGTATAAATTTTGAAAATTTTTGTAAAATAATATATTTTTTTAAACATTGTTAATCACTGTAAACTTTTTTGTAAAATAGAAAAAGTGCAACCTTGTTTTTTTCGCTATCTTAAAGTACTGAAATTCTTACATTAGCCCTTTTGTTTTATTGAAAACACGCGCGAAATTCAGTTAAATCTTTCAATTCGTTCAAAAGCTGATTTGACTGAAAAATATTCATAAAATATAGAGAAAAAAAAAAGTCTCGCGGAGTTTCAATAAATCCTATATAGCGGCAATCTCTGGCTTATATATTAGCTTCGACGAACTGCCTTCGTCCCGGTAAAATCAAATCTATTTTCGGGCTATCGAAATGCGTCCGGGGGGTGCATTTGACAGAAAAAATGAATTGCGACGTGAAATTATAAAAATCAATTTGCAGGAAAAAATTGAAGAATTGATTGTCGGCCGAAAGCTATTAGCGGCGAAAGACTTGTTTGATGCGAATCGCGAATAGCTTTAGAAGCTTAATTTCTTGAAATATTGGCAGCTTTTTTGTGGATCGGTTTTAATTTAAAGTAGAGCTCAATTGAAATGTGAAGGTGAATCATGAGTATTGGAAAATGTGGCACTGTGAAAGTGACTGTTAGTGCTGCGTTATAGATTTATTGTATTTATTGTAAGGCTTTATAGATTTTTGCGCTTTGTGCCAAATGTTTTCAAAACTATTAATGAATCGAGGCGAATTTTCGAAACTTTCGAATTCGTTTTACGTAATATTAATTGACTTTGTCGAAAATTTTAATTAAAAAGTATAAATTGAATTTATAAAACAATAAACGTCAGGCTAATCTTTGATTTCTTTAATTAAAGAAAATTTGCACTTTATAATATTGCTAAAATAAGAAAACTTCATTTGCCGAAAATCGATTCGAGTCTAAACTCCCAAACAAACCCTTCGACCACCACCCGCTACAAACCGCGCAGAATTTTAATAAGATCAAGATATTCTTCAACCTTAAGATCGGCATCGCTCCAAACGACATCGCAAACGATCAACACCTCCTCTTCATGAGCCCACTTTCCGCCCCTTTAAAAAATTTGCCCTACATATCAACACACACACACACACACACAAACACGCACTTGCCAAGAAGAGTACAGAAACGATCTTGTCGCGTACTTTCAGGCTCCAGCATCCTCGGAGACGTCCAGAAACCTTCAGGAAACAAGTGAAAGACTCGGGAAAGTCGGAAAGAACAGGAAGAGGCGTCAACGGAACTTGTATCGGAACGCGCGCCGCTCGACACTGGGGAGCCTCGCGGCTCTACGCATTACTCATTCCCCGTTTATTCGAAGGTGCGAGAGGGAGGCGGCCCGAGCAAACACGAAACGGTGGCAACACACGTCGTCGTGTCCGGCCGGGCGACACTCGACGTGGACGTCACGCGAAAAACCGGGGAGAGCAATTATGCAGCTCGATCGATCCGCCGGCGATTCTATATCCTTTTTATTATTGCTTCGATCGATTTTCTAAGGCCGCGCTTTCGGATCGAGGCGTATTTGCTTTTCCTTCTTTTGGCTGGCTTCGGGGCGGACTGCTTAAGCCTGCGGGCGCGAGGGTAAGAGGGCTTTTGAGACTTTGCTGGGAGTGATTAGAAGACTGGTTTTTATTGTTGAATATATTAGACGGCGAGTTGGGTCTACGTAGAATTGTAAAAACTTATTTACTAATGGATGATTTTATCGGGGGATGAATTGAATTGGAAAAGGATCGACCTGAAATGTAGTTTGAATAAATGCTCTTAATCGGTTAGTTTCTTCGGTATTTTTTATATGTTTCAATGTTTTTAAAATATAGCAGTGTTGCTAGGAAATTTTTTTTTTTTTTTTTGCAACAATTTTAAACCTTTACTTAAGTAAATAAAAGACAATTTTTCTGTAGTGTTTCTTTATTTACTAAAAAAAAAAACTGTTATTGATAATAAATTAATCAATTAAGTAAGTTTTAATAGGTTCAAATAAACGTTAATTTATTTAATTTCAATCGTACTTATATACGTTTTTAAATAAACGTAATAAAGTTATTTTTTTATTAGTTTGACTTCTGATGCCAATTTAGTTTTAATAATGAATGAAATATATTGCGATTACGATATGATTATAACTTAATAAATGACTTTAGTTTGAATTATTAAAATCGATTCTTCTTGAACTACTTTTTATTAATTTTTAAACAATATTAAATCACGTACAGTTTTCCCAATAACAGTGACTACGACAGTATTATTGGCAATATTGAGGCAACATGCTATGGAGGTTGTATATATATACAAAAAGTTCTGAGCTTTAATAATTAATAGTATTTATTATAAAAAAAGAAAGAATTTGTGGAAAGGGTGATTTTTTGAAAGAAATAACTGAGTCGACAGTCTGTGACAATCGGTTTCCGGTCGTCGATTACCGCAGTCTAAAACAGAAAATATGCCACTTTCAGTTAGTTTACTGAAATAAGTTTTCCTTTATCTGGACGAAAAAATAGAAAAAATTTATGTTTTAACTAGAAATTGAAAATAATTTACATCGTGTAATACGTCTTGCGCTACTTAGCTCGACTTTATCTAAAAAATGAGAAATTTCTCCTTTATACAGATAAAAATACAGATATTCCTAGTATATTACTTGTGCACTAATTACGTCTTCAATTTAACAACTAAAAGAAAGAACGAAAATTTTAAACAACCCCCGACTTACACAACACCAACTCCCAAATTTTCTAACAAACGAAGATGCTAAAAATAACAAAGAAAGCAATTTATTCGCCGCTTAACTAACTTATCGTCAGCCTTAATCTTGCCCCTTGGCGCTTTTACTCGTGCCCCTTGTTCCGCACCTTTGTCATAACGGAGTACACCGCTCTTATTTTTCTAGCTACAAAGGCCACGTCCGCGTACGTTATCGCGGAGGGTCAACTTCGGATGCTATTGTCTAAGAAGGACCCTGAAAGAAAAGGCCTGCACAAGGGTTAACGCGGAGAACCTTCGGGTAAATAAAAGCCAATTTATACCGCGAAATTCACGCGCGAGCAGGAACCATTGTGCGGGGGCATAGGGAAATTACTGCCGAGGAAGTAGTAACATAATTACTACAAAAAATCTTGTCGGAAGAATTTTCACTTGCGAGCATGAACATTGATCTTCTTAAAATATCAATTCGCACCTACAGATACTCTGCGGATGGTAAGCCGTGAGCGAGGAGCTGCGCCTCGAGTACGTGAGATCGGCTGGCTGAAGCAATTGCAGAGGCGCCTGAAGTTACCTCTATCCTCTATCGAGGAGCGTTTCTCTGCTAGGATTTCTGGAGCTTCACGGCCTCCAGAGGTGTAAAACGGACGAGCGTTTCGATGATTATACATGAAATGTAATTTTTAGTCCTTTTTTTATTCTGTCTTATATGGATCTAGAATTTCATAGAGAGATTCTATTTGTAGATGTTAACGTAACGAATCATTGACCTATAATACAACCCATCCAATAGTACGATGCGAAAGCTTCTACAATTTCTTATTTATCCAACCATTTCTTCGGCTAAATTTCGCAAAAAAACTGAATCTATTTCTACGCCCAGCTACAAATCAATCGACAAGCACCAAGCATCAATCGACGTTAATAAACCGACAAGCAGACTATACGGAAAGTCACCCAAGAGCCTCATAAAGTCGTCACCGTATATAAACAGTCCTCCCCGCTTTTCCCTCCCGTCCTTGGAAGGTAATTCGGCGCGCGGAGCTGATAGGTTTATACGCCTTTATCAGCGTTTTCGAAAAAAGAAAAAAAAACAACACTCTCCGTAAATCATGTCCGCGGTTTTTTTTTTGTCCTTTTTTACGGCTTAAAATCGACAGGACTCGCATTTTTTCGCTTTTAGCGAAATTTTAATTTTCGGCCTCGGCGCCGATTGATTTACAATCGAGGACTTTGCTTATGATTTATATCGGGAGGGCCATTCAGTCAGTGTTTCGAATTTAATAAACGCTGATGCGAGCTTTTTAGAGCGCCGGGAAATACGATCGTTTCGGACGACTAGAACTAAAAAGGCGCGTTTCAGCGAGATATAGGAATGATATAATAATTTATTTTTTATTAAAGGTTATGAGCGCGCGTTTTTAAAGAATTTTAAGAATTATAGCGGGCGCAAGACTTTTTTAAATCGGTACTGAAAAATAAAGTAACAGGAGAAATACTTATAATAATATTCTTAAAAATATGAAAGATCTGCCTATTATAATAATTTTTTAGCAGAATTTAGCTTAGAATAATTTATAAGGAAAAAAGTGTTAAACTTCTCATTTTCAATTGTGGACCTATAAAAGCACGTAACTTTCTGAAAAAGGTTAAAAATTTTCCTAATCAAATTCATCTATACAATACGCGTGTTGACATACGCTTCCAAGTCAAGCTCGTGCTCTCTCAATTCAGCTGCAAACTTTTCCAAAATCGCTTCATTAACAAAAATAACGGAAATCGCGATTTTTACCAATCCAGATAAGCCCAGACGAATTAAAGATTCATCGTCGACGTGAAGCCGGAGGGGCATCGTTTTAATTTCGAAAAAGAATTATAACGGACTAAAATAATCCCGTCGCCTATCCGTCAATCACTCGAAGGCCGATGCATAATTTAGTAGCGTGTCGAATGTCGCGGGCAACTGGACATTAAATGCCACGCGTTTCGCCCGACGAACGATTTTGAGGAAAAAAGTTTAATAGCAGGATCAAACACGGTTAGATCGCCTATCGCCGCGCGCTCGACGCGTAAGGATTCGATTGTACCGAGGAATTCAATGCAATATGACTGCCTGCTTTTTTATAGATGGCTTGCTGGTCGGCACGTGGAAAGTAAATGGGGGAACGGGGGTTGTTACCGCTGTCACTTTCGAGGCTGTTCATTGCTTCGGAACAGTGATATTTATGAGCTATTTCATTAACCGAGGAACGATGGAACGATATAAATTGATGTACATAATGTAAACACGTAAATATTCTGTTATATTAATTGGTATTGTATAATAACTAATGTGCAGATTTAAAAATCCTAAATGAATGTTTCTGCCTGAAAAAAATTCTCATCCCTTGAACTAAAAATCATCTAAATACCGATTTCTCCTTTCGTCGTCAGTCGTCGGGCTTTTACACACTTTTAACATTTTTCCAATTATCTCGCTGCATTCGCACACACTCAAAATCCATATAAATCCCTAACGCTCTCAAGCAATATACCCACAATCAGCTTCCGAGCCGTCGAGCATCTTGCAGCGGGCGTTGTTTCTTTTTTTTTTTACGACAAGCTCACCGAAGACTGTAAAGTTTAGCTCGTTTCCGGACACCGAGGCGTGCGTAGCGTACACGTGAACAATGCCGCGCGTCGCCACCCTCTCGGGCCCCGAATGACGGAGTGTATACGAGCCAGTGGGAGAAACGCGGCCGGCGAGATAAAAGCGGAATAATATACCGCGATAGCGGGGCGAATTCGCTGGCTTTTATTAGTACGCCGCTCTTGTTCGCGTCGCCCGGAAGATAAACTGCAGCGGCCAGAAACGACTAACGTCTCATATCGTTATCGACTGCGCTGAGGGACGCGTTAAAGGGCCACCGCCGCCGCCGCCGCCTGCGAATTAAACGCGTCCGAGCACCAAAGGCGACGCGTATAACAGTGAAAACCTTTGTACCGGAGAGTGGAATTCATGCTGTCTGAATAACTGAAAAGTAAATAAAACTTTGGGTGTAAAAACTATTTTTTTTTTATATCGAGGCACACCCTTCTTGCTTGCGGCGCTTAATTGCCAACCGCTTTTTTCGACGAAGCTCTTAATTGTAGAAAAATTAATAATGTAATTTAATTAGTTAAATTATTTTCTTATATACTTTTTAGCAATTATAATGCTCCCGAAATTTTAAAACCAAAAATATAAAAAATGCTTATGTTACACGAAGGAAATTTTTGCAGGGTTATTGAAATTAGAGCTTTCATTTAAATGTCTCCTTTTCGCGTTACCGTCATTTTTAGAAAAACTTATTATTTCCAAGAACAAATTAAACTTTCTTTCTCCGATGTAACGGATACAGGACACACGATATATCTAAAAATTTCCACAACAATTTTTGGAATAATTATAAAGAAGGATTTGCGATACTAGAACTATTATTAGCAACGAAATTAGATTTTCTTTGAAATAAATAAAAGAAGAAATATTGAAGGCACAATAATTATTTAAAAAAGAAAATCGTAATTATCAAGAAAATAGAAAAGGTCTGCGTTAGGAGGGCTGATCGAGGCCGTCGCCAATCTCCTAAACACGGTGGAAAAATAATTATAAGGACTGCTGTATCAGCCTCGAGTGGCGTAGTTTTCGTCGGCGGATGTCAGTTTTCGTACCGCTCTCTCAACTCCAGCTTCCTCCTCAGTACTTTTTCAAACGCCTATTTTAATTTTTCCAGGCCGAGTAAATTTTACTTTCCATTAATAATTTTTTTCTTCAATGACTTTCTCCCTTGCGGCCTTTAGCTTCGCCTTTCTCTCGAGTCGGATTCTTCGAGCGATCCAATTTAATAAAAAAAAAGAAAATAATAATAACGCTAACGGGGTTGCTTGACCGCAGGCGCAGTCGGGTGCTTTCCACCGAGCGCGAAGGAAAGTACACGGTTGTCCGGTTGCCGAGTCGCAGGCGCGACGCAGCGTCTATTTTGCTCAAAGACAAACCCTGCCAGGAAATTAGCGAGCTGCGCCAATTAAGATTTAGTAATAAATTCGTTTTCGGACAATTTTCTTGTCGTAAAAATAAATTGTAGTTCCAAGCTGCGTTACACGGTGAAAAATTTGTCAACTGCGAAAGCTGGAGAAGAGATAGCGCTCAGATGTTCGAGCGGCCCAAGTCGAGGAAAGTGTTTTAACTTTTTAAGAATTTTCGGATAAAATGTAAAATGAAAGATACCGCAAAAAAACTATTCTCGTAAAAAGTAAGAAAGAAAAAATTAGTGCAATTAGATGAGGCACTTTAAGGAACGTATATTGAATATTTAAAATATATATGTTATTAATAATACAACGATAATAATGTTGGCGCATGTGCAAACGCGCACGTAGTCCTCCCTTAGCTTACGGAAATTATTAACTACTTCATTGTCAGAGTATTTCCGTATGTAATACAATGTCATTCAATTGACACCCATTAATCTATGTTCCAAAACACGCTCTATATATTATGGGGTCTGCTGCATGTGTCAAGGTCGGCGTTCCAGTTTGAGAACGGAAACGGTTGCGTGAAAAGAATTATTCACAGTTCTAATAAAATTCAAATGGACGGAGCTCATTCTGTAACGTATTTATTTACAGATTTAGTTATTTTTTTCTCATTTTTTAAATAATTTTAAGCAAAATTATCATGCATTAATTTGTAAAAACTAAATTTTAGAACAGTACCATTTTTCTAAATAAAAAGACTAAAGCTTTCTTTAACAGGCAACAACACTAAAAATACCAAGCAAAGAGTGAAAATTGAGCTAACGTAAAAATATTCAGTAAATAACGTTCCTTTTGCCGCTTTTCTATTAAAAAACCAATAAATCCCAAATCCTGTATCGCACAGTAATTCCAATTGAATCAAAATATTCACGCACAAAGAAGAATCATTTTTAAAAACTTTTTGCACACCCTGTACTTGAGCAATAAAAATAATTACCAAAATCTTTCGTCCTCCGAAAGTGCAGAGCAATCTCGAGCTCCGCTACACGAAACCATCAAGATACCAGGACATAGAAAAAGACTATTAGATGTCTTTCAGACTAATGGACGGAGTTGTAAACTTTGGGAAAAAGGCTTCGTAAGAAGTGCAATGGGCAAGAAAATTGTCTCGAAATGTAGTTCCTTAAAATAACCCCCGAGGACGAAGAAACTTTCTTTGAAATTTTATTAAATACTTTGGGATAACAATTAGAAAAGATCAAGTAGCTTATTTTCCATAAATATCAAAATGAAATGCCGATGTATTCATAAAAAAACAGAGATAACTCCTTTCCCCCATCTAATATACAATAAAACGGGCGGAAATTTTTTAAATAAAGCTGCAATACAACTGCGTTATTGTTTTCTTTAGCTTTTTATTATTTATCAAACTCTGTTCGTTCAAATGACATTAAATTACGCGCGAGCGACTAAAAAAGAATCGAAAATAAAAATAAAAAACATATTCGCCTCTCATCCACCAGTTCAATAGCTAATGTAGGCCGTACAAAACGATTTTTTCACCGCCAACTATTTACCCGCTCCAATAAAAAAATCATTTGCCTTTCTCGCGCTCTCAACGCCGCGGCTCGGCTCTCCCTCGTGTGACAAAAAAAGACACGGGGCAGGCCGTTATCGGATAGGGGAGCGGGGCATAATGAGATACTAATAAGGCTGGTGTTCGAGAGTGGAAGGGAGCCCCTTCGCCGTCCGTGACCGAGTGGGCGCAAGCCTATAGCCGAAAAGGCAGGCAGCGGAAGTCCGGGAGAGAGAGGCGAGTTCGTAAGCGGCCTAAGGGAGAATCTTTTTGTTTCGTTGACTCTGTATTTTGTATGAATTTGGAACGATTGTATTAAATTGTATGAAATTTAGAAGAAAAAAACCGACTGAGAGTATAATGATTTAAGAAATTTGTAATTATTTGCATAGTTAATTTTGAATTTTTATTGAACGTAACTCGATTATTGAGATCTTTAGCTCCGTAATTAATTCATCTTGTCTCAATGTAACTTTGTTCGCGAAGGATTTTCCTTTTATCCATAAGAGAGTTAAAAGTTCCGTTTGGTTTCAAAATTGAAAAGAAAGTACTCTTAAGCCGAAAGAATTTCTTTTGTTGCAAAAGGATTTTAAGAAAATAAAACATCATGGCTAGCTAAGATGAAAGTATCGCGTTTTCGATTCGTACGAAAAAGTCCTTTTTTATAAAAATTGGTATTTTATGTCGCAGACTTTTATAGTGTTCAACATTTTTTTTAACCTTTGAAGTACATGACTCTGAAGAAAATAAATAAAAGTGATTCATAAAATATATTACATGTCAAAGTATCAATCATAGAGTCCTTAATGAGTTCCCAATTCTCTAAGGATTATTATAATCATTAAATATACCGGGTGTCCACTTAAAAATACTGTTTAAAAATTTGTTTCTATAAAAACTAATTAATTATATAATTGTCCTATTACAATTTGAATTTTATTATTCAAGTAAAGAGGACACGCATTTAAAAAAATGCACAAACGCTTCACAAAAATTTTATTTAACTTTAAAATAGATCTCGCATAAATTTCTCTTTCGTGCTCATTTCCCGAGCGAGGATTCTCCTAAAATTAAAAAATTTTCCCATTCCCGCGAACATTTATTATGAAATGAAACAAAAATTCACTTTTACAGGTACTTTCTGTACGAATCTCCCGCTGAAATCCTGTATTTTTAACATCAGAATTTTTTCTTTATCCAAACCCTTTTGCTTGATCTCCCGCTACCCCCTCCTCTTTTCGGCTCTATCTCTATTATTCTAGCTTCCTCTGTCAACTTTTTCCGGCCCTTTAGAGAAGGGTAAATATCGTTTAAAATTCTTGCTCTTATTCTGAAAACACTTTTACCGGCATTTCGCTCAACGCCATTCTACTGCAAAAAAATATTGTTTTAAGAGAATTCAGTTAGGCGAATATAAAATCTCTTGCAAGTAGTTATAAAAATTAAATCAAGTATTTCAAAGCGTCGGATGTGCCTGAAGAATGTTAAGTTCATTTTCAATTTAAAGTTATTTTGTTAAAATATTACATTTTTTAAATTATTTAATTATATAAAACTACATTTATACACTATTCTAATACATTACTTTAATGTATATATACGTGACAAAATAAAAAAATAATTAAATAAATTATTAATATCTTTTGTCGTGGTGTCTATATTCCGACGGGCACGACTTTCGTAAAATCCAACCGATATTTTCTTAAAAACTTGATCGGAACAGTGGAGCTTTGATTAAATGCAGAGCTAGATCTGGCCCATGGACTAGTAGCGCACTGCATTTATCGGGCTAAAATACTTTCTGCAGCAGTCAATGGAACACCTGGGTACGCTGATTCATCGGCATATTTTAAAAGATTGATATTTTCTTCATCATTTTTGGAAGCATTCTGACTTTCTGATTATTCCGGTTTTCTGGTTATTTTATTTTAGCCATTGTTTTTTTTTTTAATTTAAAAAAAAAAGTACGTTAAATTGAGAATTAAGGTTCACGAATTAAACATTTTTAAATGTTTTTTCACCTATTTTAAAAACATCTATAATATAGACATCGCCGATATGCATAAATTGACAATTCTAGATTTCCTCTATTTATACGTCGTACTGCTTCTGGCTACACTTCGAGCCAACGCACATTCTTCTTTTAAATATACTCTTCTAAATACACGTGGCTTTTTTAAATACGATATGACGGATTAATTTCGACTTCTTGGAAAAATTCGAATAAATAAAAAGCAAGAAGAAACCTTTATGATTGTCTCATTTTAAAATTATTAGATAAATGTTTTAGTGCAGCAGCACTTGCAACTACAAACAAGAGTAGCAATAAAGGCTTGCAGCTGGCGGCAAAGTAAGATACATATGGGTTGCAGGCAAAGCTTACTAAAACGCCTATATGTGTAAGTTAATTACACGAATAAGAATATAAATTTTATGCTCACATTTGCAGATATATTATGTTTCATAATGTACTTGCAGTAGTAATATAGTTTATGTGTAATGTCGAAATATCTAAAATATTAAAATATGTGTGTTAGCGCGAAAACTTGGATTTGTCACATCGCGTTTGAAAAAATAGTATGTGAATCTCAATGCCTAAACTGAATGAACCATTTATTATTACGTATTAAAAATAACAAAAAACATTTGCTTATATCCAAGATAAGCATAATCTGCATAAATAATGACTTGTTTTATTTCGAAAAAGATCCCTGTTTGCGTTTAATTCATTTAACTAATTTGGTTTCGGAAAACAGTAATCAGCCAAATTTATCGACGACTCCGTTAATCCAGGCAGCGTCGATTTTCTTAAAGCTTCCGAGAATCCCTAAAGCAGACTTTTTCCAATTTCAAGCCCCATCGTCGTCATATTCGATTAGCAGCGCAGCGCCGTTACAGATATATATCTCTCTCAACGATCCAGAAAAAAAGGCACTCCTCGCGTTTAAAACTCTCCGCAATCAAGTCCATCAATCCATCAGAGTTAAAGGCGCCAGGCTCTCGGTCTCTCGCGCAATAACCGAGCGATTTTCCAAGCGACTCCACGCGATAGGCACGTGACGACACCGTACCCAAAGCACCTAGATATTCGCACTCGACGAGGACGGACGCACCGACGACCGTTCCAGCAAGGCCAATGTCGAGTGCACTGCGCGCGCCAACTGTGGATCTCGGTGGTCAAGGACTCGCGGACTATCGAGAGAGAGAGAGAGAGAGCCGAAACGCGCGGCTGGACGGATGTGTTCTATGACGACGCCTACATCTGCACCGCGCGCGCGCGCGTAATTCCCCGAGGCAGCCTATGTACGTGACCGTAATGTCAGATCGGCGCGGTTCACGCCCGACGCGAGATTTCGTTAATTGTTACGGCAAGGCGCGCCGGGGAATTTCGCGGTTCCGAGCGGACTAGACGCGACGGATTATTAATCGACGCTGAATTGGGCAGATGGAAGAGGAAGACGTCTAAGGAGCAATTGTCTGGGGCTCCGAGCAGCTGGGCTCTTTTTCTTCGTAAGCTGATTGGGAGGCGAGAGTGGGATTAATCTCTTTTTCAATGCGACACGCGCCAGCTGGAAATATATGGACTCGTTTTGCAAAATTGGAGAAGAATTCAAAATGAGAAAATCGTTTATCATGTTTTCATAGGCTGAGTGTAAGAAATTTTTATTTTCGTATAGTCTTCTGCCAATTCTTTTCTTTAATCGACGACATTTTAAACAATCAATAACGTAAATAATCACAATTTCATACACCTAACAGCATCGATAAAGTCTTCTTTTTAATTTTATTTACTTGATATTGGTTTGGTACCTATAAAATAAAATGTTTAACAAGTCGATCCCGGAATTTGCAATTAATTTAAATAATTATGGGGTATTTCAAGATACTATTACTATAGAAATGAATTAAAAGTTATGAATCATTACAATTATTAGATTATAGTAAAATTATAGGTAATTGTTGGTACACAATAAACAATTATACGTATTAAGATGATTTTACTGCTTTTTTTACATAAAATAAAGCTTTACAAACAACCAATTGTGTTTTATGCATAAAATCTCAACGTCTTTATAATTAACACTAGAATAAATAAAAAATATAATTTCAAAAACTTTAAAAGTACTTTATTTAATCACATCAAGTAAAAAATTACAGCAAGTAAAAAAATTTTTATGACAGTAAAATTATTATAATAAATATAAAAAATTTATGAGAGTAAAATTAGCATAATAAAAATAAAAGAAGTATATAAAAGGCGGCATCGGTCGTAGCATCCTTGTCGCTATCTAAAACAAACAAATATCATACGTTTTAATTTCATTGTTTTAAAATTGTTAGCATAAAATTATATATTTGTAGAAGCATTTCGTTCGTTTTAATACAATACTCGTATTAAATAGAAAAAAAAGGTCAAATCGATATATAAAATCATCAAAATGATCTTTTTTTTTCACTCAACTTTCAACTAATACTAACTACTAAAAACTGTATCAATTGAATCTTAAATTGAGAATGTTTATAGGGTATTGATATCCGTAAACAATTTAATAAACTTACAGTTATCTACCCCCCAAACAGTCCCGAACAGATACAATTATACACCTCCCCGCTTGAAGTTATAGTATCTTACCCCGAAAAAAACAGTTTACTTATATCCCTGATAGAAGCACTGACGATTTTTTAGTTAATTTTGTGAGACATGCTCGGATTGGCCTAAAAACTATTGAAATAAGCGGTTAAATCGTCAAATTTCTACCGTAGGATTTGTAATATTTTAGGTATATACTAAATAGACAGGTAAGGTAATTATTATGTTTTAATCAATTTAGTTAAATTTTGCATTAGTTATTTATTAGTTGCTGACATCGATATTACTGGCCAAGCTGTTTTTCTGCATTCGACTTATAGAAAAGGTGTTGCTAAAGTTAACAGCCTGCTGAGAGGCGCTTTGATTCACAATTTCGGATTAGTTTAGGTGTTTTCGAAACGGTACACGAAAAGAAGTTAGTTTTTGATTTTAGTTTCGCAAGACTAAGTCCACCAAAGCATTCGAAAAAAATAATCATATTTCACTTGGATATTTAGAAAGTTTCAAAGTACAGACTCGGAAATTGTTGGCGAAGTGATCGTTTAGAAAAAAAGATTATTATGAATTCCAATCCAAGATCGAAATGTAAATGTTGCCACTGGCAGGCTTCGACTAAACGTGTCGAGCGACTCCTCCATCAGGAACCTGACAGAAAAACAATCTAATTCAGCCATGACTTTCTCAGAAACAATCTGTACCCCTATTATTTAATCTTCTCAAACGAGTTCGTTCCATTTTACAATCCCTTCCCTCAGCCCCATTAACAATCTCGGAGCGCGCAACGAGTCCAGCCCCTCTCCTTTCTCTCTCTCTCTCTCTCTCTCTCAAAGGCTCGTTTCTGAATATTTAAAACCGAGGCGAGCGCATTAAGTCCCCCCCCCCTCCCATCGTCGAAAGTAGAAAAAGACCTTAGCCGCTCGCAATTACGGCTCGGCGTTTGCTCGGCAAGCAGGGAAGGTGCTGGGTTAACGAGAAATACATTGATCCCGATTTAGCATGCACTGCTAGCCGTCGGCTCAATCAGGAAAGCCCGTCCTGGACGAGCTCGAATTAATCAAATTGACCCGAGTGAGAGAGAGAGAGAGAGAGAGAGAGAGAGAGAGAGAGAGCTAAGCGCGCAGGCCACCTATTGACGCGAAAATTCGCGAGCTTTCCGACGAAATTAATTACGGACTCGAGGCTTTTCTTGAGCCGAGTCGAGTTGGGTAATGTGGGAGAACGGAGCTTTATCGATTCGATATAGCTGGTCGCCGTGTTTGTCCGAGATTTCCGGGAGGAGAGAGAGTAATATAGCGAGAGGTTTTGGCTCAGGTCTTTTTATTGAATGTTCCGGTTGCTGCTCCTCGAGTGCGTCGTGCTTGCTTCTTTGTTCTTTGGCTGTATCTTTCGATTTGGGATAATGAGAGTTTAGATGATTGCGCAATTGGACTTTTTCTACGAAATCCTCTGAAGCCGTAAGCTAATATGATTTTTAAGTTAATATAATGCGTAATTCAATTTAGGTATTACTTTTTTACGCTTTAATTTTGAAATCAACATTTTGCACCCATAAGTAATTCATTTATTTATCGAATTAATTTACTTTTAATAAGTTTATCTTTGTATACATTGGAAAACGTTAAAACGTTTGTGCCTTTATGCTAATACAAAATGACATATTTAAAATACAAAATCGAGTAGCTAACAAGCAACATCCATCTTACGACAGACTGAAAGCAAAGAATAAAGGGTGGTATATTCTCTGTTTTAATACACATTTCTTGAAAAGGATTTCACTTTTTAAAAAACGATCAAAAAGTAAATACACCCCTCAGTAACCATACCAAATATTAAGTATTCCGAAAACATATTAATATTAAGCACCCAAAAGCAAGTTCCGAGCCGCAATTGTAAAGCCAAACTTTACGATTCGCTTGAGCCTTCCGCCAAGAATAAGGTCACTTATAGGCGGACTGCGGATTTCGCAATAAATTTCTCAACTCCATCCGACCCACGCATACTTTACTCGGGCATAAATGCTTCGAGAATAAGGAGCTTGCGGCGGCTCGAAAAGGAGCTTTAAACGGACGACAATGAAAAGTCTCGGGATCGATCATCGGGACTTGGCGATTTTCCGAGCCTTTCAAAGACTTACGGTGTACCGCTCGATTTCTTTCTCGCGTTCGCGGGGACTGAACGACGCGAGGGAAATTCCGTTTGGTCGAGCGACGCTTCTCGAGAGCTTTCGGTCGAAGGAATTTTTCGCTGGATTGATTCGACGAGTTTCTAATCGTTATTTCGCTGAATTTTGAACCCGTTTCGTGGACTCGAAAACGGAGTATTTGGAATAACGTGCCTGAGCGCGTTATTTGCGAAATCGATAATCGACGAGCTGCTTGCAGGGGGGAGCTTCAAAGGATTTGGTTGAGCCGTTAACCCACTTAGGAAAAGCCATTTTTAATAAATAATTATCGGCCGAAAGCCCGTGGAGGAGCTTGATTTTGGAACGAAGATTGATTTTAGTGAATTTTTTTTAAAATTGACTTTACATCGATAGAATTGAATAGAACAATACGTACAGTGGATAGCGTATTGATTTTAGTACATTAGTTCACGATTTGTGCTTTTTCCAGTAAATATACGCTTGTATAAATAAGGCCAGTAATTTTGAAAGACAATCTATATCCCCAGCAGTCCTAAACAGATATAACGGTACCCCCTCGCCCATTGGTAAATAAAAATTTCAGTCGTCATCTATCATTTTATAAAAACCGACTCTAAAATCAGACGTTTCGCGTCTAGCTCGTGAATTACCCCCGCGATTAAATGCATTGCACACCCCGAGTCAAGAAAAAGGGATCGAAAGAAAGAAAGCAAAACACCCAGAGACGTATCCTTCAAGAACATAATGTCATTTATTTCTACTTTAAAGTACATTTTAACATAAAATGATCACATCGCTCGCCGCAACTTGTCTCACAGCTCTTTATCTAAGCCTATCCAATTTATTCAATCGCACGCACACCAATCTCGCTTGGAACGTATAAAAAAAAAGGCTATCTAACCGAGGACCGAGAGAACATATATATATATATAATACCGTCGCTCGAACGGTTCTGCGGTCGAAAAGCGAAAAGCACGAGAAAGCGGTAAGACGTTGTTTTTCATAATAATATTGTTAAAAAAAAAAAAAAAAAAAAAAAAATCACCTCTGCCCGCAAAGTTCATCTTTTATCGAATATTTTCGGAGCTGTTTACAGGCGGTAAGTCTGGCGGGCGTTAAAAGTCGGCGCGCGGATTAATCGATTAATAAGCCGTTTTAAATTTTTTAGTACAGACGTCGTCCAGGTGAAATGACGGACCGACGAATATCAATTAATTATTCTAGCCTGTACACAAGCTGTTACTTTAAAACTATTACTTATCGGATCTAATAAAAATGCGGTAATAGTTCTACTATATATATATATACTAAAGCAAGTTGGGCGGCAAATCAATCGGCCGGCCTTTTCTTTTTTTTTATTCTCGGTGGAAAATTACAAAAATAAAAATAAGAGTCGTTTCGGTATATAATAAGCGAATCAAGAAGACAGCGAAGAAAATATATGCCTTTTCCCACCCTAAGATCTCGGTCGCATCATTCTTCATGCTTAATCGGAGATCCACGCCGGAGACGCGGGGAGGGGGATAGTTTTAGAAAACAGGCGGATTTAATATCTCAGCTGTACTGCGTTCGAGCGGAAAATGAGGTAACGAAATTTCAGGATGTAAAAGCCATTTTTTATCAGCTGAGAAGAAAAGTGCGAGCAAAATATACTTGCAGCCTTTTAGTGATTACTGTATACTGAAAGCGTTTTGGCAGAGAGTAATAAGCAAATTTTACGTCGGCCGAATTAAATTAAGCGAAAGAGTCCTCTTTGCATAAAAAATGAGATTCGAGAAGAATGGAATATAGAAAGCGATGAATTTTTTCGCCCACTTTTTTTTGTCTTTTCACAGCCTCTAGGGAGAAATCAAATCTAAAACGCTGAACTGACACGTTACGCATTACATAAGTCTTAAGTCTAACGATAACTGAAGAACAGCTAAACACTACGAATATACAAAATGACTTTAATTAAATAATTATCGAATTCAGCTTTAAAATAAAGTAAGTAGTTCATGCAATAAAAAAAATTTTTGTTTTTTTTTTTGTTTTGATTTCTTTGATTGTCGATAATTTTGATAAGATTATGGGCAAATGATATTAAAAAAATTAGTCACAAATAATAACATATTTCTATCGAGTAGGTTAAAACGCATACCTTACCTAAAATGCACTTAAATAAAGTAATAATTAATAAAATTGAAACGATAAAAAAAAAAGAAACAGATTTTTTGCGCAGCGAAACGCAGAGTGGAGCGATTCATTATTAGAGACGTCGGCCGATAAGCCGATTAGCAGGCCACAATCGCCGGAACGAAAAGGGAGCCAAGCGTCAGAAAATGCAAAGAAAGAGGTGCGCCAATGATACGTTAATAAAACGTACCGGCGATCCGTCTGTCCGCGCGCGACGAGTTCGCGAAGAAGAAAGGCTCGAAGGGTAAAGGGAACGAGAGTAAACAATCCGGGCGCAAGCTGGCGTTTGTATCAGAGGAGAGAGTGAAAGAGCGTTAGAAAAAGCAATCAGCTGGTCGCTGGACCAATATTAAAAGAAAGATGGTCTTGCGAGAGACATCGCGCGTAAACGAGAGGCCTCCCCCGTCTCGAGTAATCGACTTATCAAACGCACTCCGCTGGTAAATAACTCGCTCGTTGCGCTCCCGTAATCGTCGCCGATCGCTTCACCCTCGCTTCCCCTCCGCATTATATATATATGTATATGCATATATCGGACGGGAAGCTCGATTCACTGCACGTACTGGCAGTAGTCGGACATCTCCTGGATCGTGCAGGACTTCAGGCAGCACTCCTGGTGGACCTGTCGTCGTAGGATGCGGTTGCGCTTGTCGACCGTCAGCTGTTGGGCCCACTCGCGAAGCCAGAACGGCATCCTCTCGGCGTCGAGGTCCGAGGCCGGCGCACCTGCAAGCACAAGAGAAAGGGGGGAGCTCGTTTATTTTTAAGCCGGCTTTTACAATCATTTTCCTATCTTATTTGTGTATGTGAACGCTCTCGACTGGCAAACCCTGCTAGAAATTTGAACCGGTGTTGCTGCTTATTTTAGTTAAAATTGATAAGTTGAATGAAAACTAATTGGAAAAATCATATTAGAAGATAAAATATCATTACAGTAAAATATTCTTATAAGCAAATATAATTAATTATTTGATAATAATAACAAATGATAAAAATCCTTCGTATTTAACTAAAAAACTGGCTTAAAATTAGCTAAAAACTTTTCGAGGATTCTACCAGGGGAAGTATCGAAAACCCCAGAACAGCAATTCTTTCAATCATCAAGTGAAAGGTCGAACTTCGACCGGGGGGTGGGGCCGAGAGTTCAGGCCCGATTACAAAAGCGACACGAACCTGGCTCGTTGACGCTCTTTTTGAACAAGGAGTTGAAGACCCCGCCGCAGACGAAGTTCATCATGTCGGCCAGTCGATCGCCGCAGTACTTGACCCCGTTGTCCCGCGGCTCGTTGTTGCTGTACGCCTCCTGGGCCGTCAACGGCCCGAGTCCGGCGAGGAAGATGGTCAGTAACAGAATCGCTGTGAATTTAGACATCTGCAACAGGAAAGCCGGACGAGGGAGGGGGGTGGTTAGTGATCGCGGCATATAGTATTCTTTTTTTGCTATGCGCATAGCGTAATGACTTAAAAAAAACAATATACTTTTTATCTTCACCTATATAAGCAGTCTTAAATTAGCAAAATCGGCGCAAAATACGGAGCGAATTACGTGGACTCGTGCGCCGAACCCGATGGCGCTCTCTCCTCTCCGCGGGGCTCACGTTTCGATACGGTGGTTATTGCGGTCGCCGATATTGCCCAGCCTGCGCCGCGGCCGCGGCAGGCTTTTTTGCGCCCCGGAGATTGTCGCGATCTCGACTTCGGTATAATAATAGTGGCTGGGGGGACGGAGGGACAAAAATTCGGGGTCTCGAGATACCGCCAGGTGGTTGTATACTTTACAAATGAGAAACCGAATGAAGAATTTGGTAAGTTTTATAAATTCAAGTTGAAAATATGCGCGTGTCGCGTTAATTTCATTGAATATTTAAATGTACGTTTACTAATATAATCAGTCTTCAATTAAGCTTATTGCCTTTCTGATAGGAAAATCAATCAGTTCCATACCAACGGCCAATACGGGCATTGACACTTCGCTCAAAATAATTTATTAATTCACATGTATAATTTTGTGCGGACTAAAAGGGGGACGACGGCTTATTGCGCGCTTTACACGGCGATTGTATAATGTAATTAGATAATCGAACTAGGAAATACAAAATTATTTCACCGATCGTTTGCATAATAAACTGATTGAGCGAATTTGGGACGTAGTTTTTTCGTGCCACTTATTTCTAACAAACAATGGCTCTCTGCGAGCAGTCGTTTCTGGTGTGTAATCCCGTCAACGGAGTTGGACGTTAATTAATTACCGCTAAAATTTAATTATCTCACGGCACTTTGAAAACAGATCGACCAATAAGAAAGAGGTAAAATAAGAAACGTGTCCCTCTCATCCCCGCTGAATAACGCAGGAAGGAAGTCCGGCTCGATCGGCGCGAGATTTCGCTCGTTTCGCGGCCGATTAGCGGAGGAAGTCGTCGGGTTACGGGGGAAGCGTTCGGGTTACGCGAATTTCAGCGACTGGCCGTGTGCACCGGTCATCGGCCCGATCTCCCGGCTTCGGTTACCTCCCTCGCGGCCCACGGCTTCCGTATATCGTTTCTTTCGCCCCGGCGAAGCTCCTCCGGCGGAGGCGGACGGGGAGATAAGAGTGGACGCGGTCCGACGTTCGCGTTAAATTAATGGCAAATTTTCTGATTGATACATTATTGTCTTAAATTTCGATGGAGCGGTTAAAAAATGCAGACGGTAATTTGTTTGAAAAAAGCTGGCGGGGGGTAAACTGGGCTTTATCGCAGCTCGAATTCACGTATTTGCGCGGATTCGAATCGCTGCTGTTAATTGCCGTGTGGACGGACTGGTAATGATCGGATTTTAGGCCGAGCTACTAATGTTTGTTTTGACTAATGCTCGTAACTACGGGTCAGGGTAAACGGTTACACGGCGAACAATCGAATGCTAACGAACTTGGCGAGCGCGTCGACGATATTTCGGCCTTAAATGCTCTTCCGAAAACAAGAAAAATATAGAGCCGACGCAGATCATTTAATTCATTTTGCTTACGATGAAAGCGCGGCTTCAAAATTCACGCTTTTTTTTCACAAACTTCTTTTTAACGCCGAATTCCGAAAGTTTCCCGCCTCGTAAAACTTTTTCACATTCATTGTTATTTCAAGCAGTTTCCTTACAATGTAAAAACCCTCCCGAAACTTTCCCTTCCTTTAGCTCCTGAACGAAAGCAACTTTTTGACTCCGTAAACCCATTAATATTCATCAAACCCGCTGTCCTTCAAAACATTTTCATTTTTCGAATGCAAATCGAACCCCCCGACTCGTTATTCCCTCTGAAAATTCAGCTTTCTCCAGGCATAAATTCTAAAAGTCCCCCGCCCGCGAACTCCCCGTTAATCATCGGTTAATCCCGGCTAAAATTTTCAGCAAAAAATTCGAAAGGCGCCTGGAAGGAACGACTGAAATTTCTCGGGGAACCAGTTTTCCCCCCGCGGCGGCTCCGACTGCGCTTGAAATCCGCATTAAAGATTCAAGTCCGCCAACAAAACTGTCTTTATTTTTCCCGCTGAAAGGTCGAACGGAGGAGGGGGGGAACAAAAGGCCCCATTCGACGACGAGGCCGTCCGCTGAAATATTACCGATAACTCGGGGGATATTGTCTTGCGCCCACGCGGCTCTATTTATAGTTGGTTCAAGCTCGAAAATAAGAGCCGCGCGCGAAGCGGCTCCGCTCTTTTTGCATTGCCGGGGCCCACGCAAGACCGGCTATTCTCGGCCCCCGCATTCCTCGTTGCGTGAATCAGTCGGAAAATCGATGACCAGCGAGATACGAGGTATTTATAAATAGACCGGATGCTCTTTGCTAACACCTCCTTTCTCTCTCTCTCGCTCCTTTTTTTTCAACCTCTCGCTTTTTTAACTTTCGATCGGATCGGCAAGGTTTTTTCGAGGTTCGATGAACTGGGAGGAGAGCTTTTTCAACGGGGGGGAAATTTTCGGAAACGACGGGCTCAAATTATATTGTCCGCGGTGGACGATGACTTTTGTTGGCAATTCATTTTCGCGCTTATTTTATTATGTTTTGACCGGTGACTTTTGGAATTTTTAATAAAGCTGGATTCATCAAAAGATTCGGTTTTACTTTTGAATAATGACTTAATATTTTTAGTATTTTTTAGAATATTTATGGGGGCAGAATCGACATCTTTCCAAAGGAATCCTCATCAATTATTTCCAGTCCAAAGTACTGGGCGGTGCAAAAAATAATAAATTATTTATGATTATTTAAACAATTTCGGAGCAAAAAAAACGAAAAAATTAGCGAGTACGATATGAAATACACAAAGCCTCAACTTCCAGAATGAAGTTTTTGACGGAAGAAAACTGTCGCGTCAAAGGCCAGAAAAGAAGTGATTCTCTCGACGAGCCCTCGAGACTTAGACGAAATATACACAAGGCGGCGTTAGAAAACGCAAGCACAAAGCGCGGAATCGAGAATCGCGTCCATCATCGGCGGGAGCGTTGCGCTGATTATTAATGGAAAACAAGTTATATAAATAGCTCACGACGGATCAATGGAGATTTCGCGTATAACGCGACGCGCCTAATTTTAGAAATCATTGAGGCAGCAGCGCTTCGCGCGGGAAACTCGGGTGTATACGCCGGGAGACTGTCGGCAGATTGTTCGCGGTTTAAAGGGGGCCGATTACAGTGGCATCTGTGCCTTTTTACAATATGAATTATCTCGCCGCGCGTTTTTGCGCCGGCATATATATCGCGCTCTCGTATCGTCGTGTAAGTAATTTCGCCTTTTAATACCGGAGCGAAGAGTCGATTGATAATGTAGGTTGAACATTATGGATTGGTGTTGTTATGACGATAGTTAATTTGTTGGGAGTTAAAATAGTGAATTTTTTTTGCTTTCGAGGCAGACTCAAAGTATTTGTTGCATCGAAACGTCGGAGCGAAAAGGAAGAGCGAACGAGTCGCGCTTTGGTTCATGTGCAACTATATATCTATTTTGAAAACCTGTTTAAAACGAACAAAAGTTAAGAATGCGACTAAAAACTACATCCATATAAGGTAAACGCAAAAATCGAAAATGCAGATTTCTGCATGCAAAGTTTCAATTTTCGAAAACCGGTTGTCGTCAACATATAGAATACAACAAATGCAGGCGCCCCGATAGCAACAAACCGTCTCTCGGCGAGAGTCGTAAAAATTTCTTTTCGACGCGTCGTAAATTTAAAATCCAAAGGCCGAAACGGCGAAAAAAAAATAGGGTAAAAAATGAAAAAAATGAAACTTACGTCTAACCGTTAG
The DNA here is from genome assembly GCA_035047165.1 of Ormyrus rosae. NCBI lineage: Eukaryota > Metazoa > Arthropoda > Insecta > Hymenoptera > Ormyridae > Ormyrus > Ormyrus rosae. The sequence continues at coordinate 30,101 of JAWWML010008510.1, forward strand.
GCTGCGCACCTCCAAGTACGAAAAAGCGGAGAGCCTCTTAAGTCCAACTAATAGAAACTTAAAGAAGAAGAAAAAAAAGAGTCGGGTAGGATCGACGACAATATCACTAAAAAATATCACAGTCAGGCAGGTCGGAGGTATCCGTCACATGGGAGAGAGAGTTCTTCGACGGTCTCTCCCGGTCCGATCAAGTTCTCGTTCTCTTCATCGGTGCGTTGTGTATTTCTCTCTCTCTCTCTCTCTCTCTCTTCGCCGATCAGCTGTACCCGAGTAGTTTTGGGTAGGAAACCCTTAGCCCTTGCATTTATGCATCCGTGTGCTCTGGCCTCCCTCCTCTCGACCGCTCGACACCACTTCCTACTCTCTCGGCCTTTGCTGGCCCCCCTTGGCTATATATCGACCTGACCTCCTCCCCCCCTCCACTCGGATGGGACCGCCGCTCTCCCTCCCTCTCGCGCGCTCTCTCCCTCCCTCTTTCTCCCTCTCGGTTTTCCGCGCGCACTTTTCCGGAGGGGAAGGAGCCCGGCAAAGGTGGATGGACTCGCGCGACGTCTTCTCCGTATCCGACTGACGGCGCCGCGAGCCGAGCCGATGATGATGCTAAGCAGTCGACGCGGAATGGGAGGGGGGGAGGCGAGAGAGAGAGAGAGAGCAGAAGCTACTACGTGCGGACCGAGAAGTAGACGCCAAAGAGCCGACCGATCTGATCGAGCGCAATTAAGAGGGACGGTATACGCGCACCGAGAGAGAGAAAGAGAGAGAGAGAGACGCTGTACGAATTCACGGCTTGGATTGGAGGGTACATGACCCAATTGTTCGAGCTGACCCACAGTCTCGGTGGACGTTTCTGCGGCTTTTTAGTGCGGCCGATCAGCTGATTTGGAAATAGGCGCGAGAGAGAGGCTCACAGGGCAAAGTCTGCTGGTGTATTATTATATATCTTGGTGAGATTTTGATTGACCGAAGGCTGCTTGTTGAAATCCACGCTGAATTGGAAGAAATTTCAATGAGAGGCCAATTGGCGAAGCTTCGAGATCGTTCTATTTTGGGAAAAAAAGTGCCCTACCATCGGTTCTCAAAGCTCTTTACGCCACGCGCGCTTTCGTCTTTTAGATCTTTGCAATATTGCTTCCGAGAATCCATCCTTGCGATTGATAATTAAGAGCAACGACGGGATAATACTTTTGAGATTAGAATGTTCAAGAATTCGCTCGAAGCCTCCGGCTATTCCGCGAGTTGCGTGAAAATGCGGCTTGAAGAAGCAATTTCCGAAGCCTTTAAAAAGGCAAGAACCAGCAAAAGGACTGTAATCATCGTGTATTCGTACGTCGAAAACAGCAATTACTCGCGGCAGTCCCAACGTATTTACATATTAGCAGTTAGATCACAAAGATTCCACTTGTTTGCGTTCGAAAAGTTGCAAATTCCTCCGCGTTGCCATCAGTCGGCGACTGATGAAAAACGAAAAAAAAAAGGTCGTTGTTTAGTAAACAAAAAGATTAAGTGCTCTCTAAATCCATTGGCACTCCCTCCGCGATTGTCCGCAATTCAAAACAAGCCTGTTGTGACTTCGTCCTCGAATCGCCGAACTGCATTCGGCTTTGAAAAGGATTGCGAAATGTTTATACGCTTTTATAAGCCGCGCGCTGTGCGCCTCGGAGTCTCTCGAAATCTCCGAGTAAATAACTAAAATGCCGAATAATTGCTCCACTTAGGTTGATAACTTCTGTCGCGACTGTATATGCGCTGGTAATTCCAAAATACCGAGTAACAATAATAATAATAATACCGGGAAGCGGTAAAAGCAATTTTATATATTGTCAAGTCGATTATTTTCAAGTCGAGAAGGAACAGTGCGAACGACAGCGAGGGATTTGAATTAAAATAAAATTAACGGAGATCGTCCGTATTGAAAATATGGAATAAAATCGCATTTCAATCTTCGTGAATGAAAATTAAAATGCGAATTGTTCGGTTGACGGGTGAAAGTATTTTAAAAATGCGAAAAATTTAATAAAAAAAAACGTGTAAAAAAAGCCCCGAAAAAACAAATCGGATTAATTTGGCGCCTCTGTTAGATGAAATATTTGAATCTCTGCCAGTTCGTACGGCTTTTGGCTATTTTAAAATCTCGGGCGCCGAAAAGTGGTCGCTTTATTTGTAAACGTTTATGTTGTTCTTCCTATTTTCGAAAAACAGATTGATCTTCGCGGCGACTGACTTGATTAAACGCGCGCGATTTGTCGCGACGCGAAATCGACTTGAATTGATTTTTTCGAATCAACAATAAACATTCCGATTTAATTGGTGCAAAGTTATGTAATTCTGCGGGCAATTTGTTATCGCATTTTTGTAATCCCAGCTCGAATTACTGTCGAATGAAAGATTACATAATATTAACGTTAAAAATAACAAAGATATTTGAAGGACTAAGCCAATTCAGTGCAACGACGAAATTCGAGCAATTTTCTCTAATGGACGCTAATTACAGCTGCGTATAAAGTGATTGTTTAAGCATACAGATTCAGTTCGAATTAAAAGCAAGAAGAAGACGTTTCCTCGAGAAAGTGCAAATGCTTGAAAAGACTGCTCTTGAAAGCGATTATCGTTAGAGTCAGTAATTTCAAGGAAAGAGATCTAAGACTCCGAGCGAATGTAAAAGGAAACATTTATAGCGTGAAAGCAGCGTTTTAAAATAATTATAATCAAATGAAAGCAGATTATTTAATAGATTCGCTTAATAAATTGCAGTATTTTAAAATTTACTGGATGTTCTTCGCGTATTTTATTTTAATGGAAACGATTGAATAACGTGAAAATTAATGCATCCTAAAAGCTGAATTAAAAAAAATAGTCATCATCCTTTAAAATATTGGATTTTATAAATAATTTGTCGGTACACGAAACTTTTGGCTATCAAACCAAGAAAAAAAAATCGTCCTCCGATCAATGAAAATAAGTCATAAAATAAAAAGCAAAAATGATTCTATTATTAAACGTAAGACGATTCCTCAACATCCAAGTACACATGCCATTAACTCGCATTTCTCCAAACTATTTACCGGGGCAGCCGCGACTAAAATTATCCAATTGAATGAAAAAAGCCCGGCTAGAGAGTATTTTTAACCCGTCGCATTCAGTCACGCACGAAGTCGAGTTTACGGAAATTAAATTCATTTGCCTGCGAGTCTCTCTCTCTCTCTCTCTCGAGAAAGAGGAGATTCCGACATCCGGCCTTGGCAAAGAACGCTCGAAAATAAACGAGGCGTTTCGCAAAAAAAAAAAAAAATAGTCGGCGAGCAGCTCGTTAGAGGTTTGTTATCGTGCGTCGATGGATGCTTCGCGGCTCTTCGGGCTTCGAGTGACGGGGGGGGGGGCTTTAAATTCGAATTCGCGAAGCCGTTATACGTACCCTCCGCGTGTGCGCGCGGTGGACAACTCGACCGTGCGCGGCGGTTGACTGACCGTCGAGCGGTGCTCTTTCGAGTTTTCAAAATATTTTCAAACGCCCGAGAGGGATTGTGGGATGCTTGGGGGCTTTCGACGAGCGAGGGGACTTTTTAATGGATTTACTTTTATTTTTTTTTCGGTCGAAGATTGAAGGGTTTTCGAGTTCGATGGGGGGGGGGGGATGAATGTATTTGAACTTGGCTGCAAGTAA
>JAWWML010008541.1:0-33732 GCA_035047165.1 Ormyrus rosae
CTATAACTTTTTCAATTTTTTATATTTTTGCTTAAAAATTTATTTCTGAATAGATTATAATATATAGAATCGAAATAAGTAATAAAAAAATTTTGATTTTTTGAAAATTTTTCGGTATATAGCCCCCTTAATACTATATAAAAATATTCCGGAAAAATTCCACAAACATTACCGCGTAAGATTTCAAAGAAACTGTTCGTTAAGCTTTTAATAAAATACTTACTGCAATATTTAGTAAATCTTTCAGAAATATATCATTGGAAGGTTTTATTGAAATTCGTAATAAAATATTCCTGGAATATGTTCGGAATATTTTTGTGGAGTATTAAAAATGTCAATAAAACCTTCCACTTAAATATTTTTGAAACATTTACTAAATATTTCAGTGAGTATTTCATTAAAATTTTTACAAACTCTTTCTTTGAAATCTTCCACGTGAAAGTTTATAGAATGTTTCCGGAATATTTTTATGGAGTATTAAGAATTTTATTGATTCCTTTCACTGAAATATTTCTGAAAGTTTAGTAAATATTTCAGTAACTATTTCATTAAAAACTCCATGAATGGTTTCTTTGAATTCTTCCGATAAAATGTTTATGGAATATTACTGACATATAACTTGCATATTCCTCAAAGTATTTCTTTGAGTTAAGTACTAAACCTTACATAAAATAATTTACCAAAATATTCTTAGAATATTACCGGAATAATTTTTTGGAGTATTAAAAATTTCAATAAACCTTCCACTGAAACATTTCTGAAAGATTTACTAAATGTTACAGTAAATATTCCGTGAAATATTTTCTAAATCATTGTCTTGTACGATTCCTTCGGAATTTTTTTTGGAATATTTAAGAAGTATTATATCTTTGTCGATATGTGAAATGCTTCTGCAATATACTTACCCATACTTACCCATCGTATAATCTTTGGGATACTTGTAAAATATTTCGTAAATATTTTATAAATATTCCAAGTGTCATATTTCTGCGGAATCTTCCTGAATATTTCGCGGATTTCTTTCGGTCTATGTAGGTTATAACTCAAATCAAAATTTTTCTATCGCAAGCGTTGCGTAGCGTAATGGTTAGGGGGGTCTGCCTCATAATGCGGAGGTCTAAGGATTCGATCCCCCGTTGTGAAAAAAATTTTTTCTGTGATAATAATTGTTAACATGCAAGTATGTGTATGTAGTTCTAAAATGATAATTTGCGCAATATATAAATTAAATTAAAATAACTATATCCTTCCGTTATATGAATATTACAGGAATATTCCAATGGAGTACTAGTGTCATATAATTAAAAATTCTTTACTAATAATTACAATAAATATTCCGATGACTTTTTGCCAAGCTCCAGTAATAACTCATATGAATATTACAAAAATATTGCAACGGAATACTCTCGTAAAGCTCAAAATTCTTTACTAGAAGTTACAAGAAATATTCCAATTACTTTTTTAAGATAAGTTGTGGGAAGAATATCTATAATATTTCAAAGTCAGAAGTTTTAAGACAATAAATATTCTAGGAATATTCCAATAAAATATTACTGTCATATAGTTCAAAAATCTTTACTAACACTTACAAGAAATATTCCAATAACTTCTTTATGTTGTTGCTTGTAAACTATCCAAGTTGAGTCAACATTTGTTACACTTGGATGAATGCATAATCTAGTAGCAACGCAATTACGAAATAGCGGCCACAAATTCATGTTGAATGGAACATCGATGTGAGTCAGTTCGTCGTATCTCGAGGCGGTACTTTTCCTAAAAATTGTCAATTACTTGTGATGACATTTTCATCTCTTAAAAGTAAGCCTTGTAAAGTCAATCTTAAATCTTGAATCTTCCAGTTTTTCTGTTTGCTTAAGAGAAATTCCAATAATTTACCTTCTTTCTCTGCAAGTCTTTCATTGCAGAATTGTGCAGTCGAGATGTATCTAAGAGCTGTTGTTTTTCATAATCAGATAGTGGCAAATGAACATCTTGTAACCTACTGCGAAGGGCCTCATTCTCTTTGGCAAAACGCTCCAGCTCTAAGTGATACTGTTCAATGTTTATGCGCTCCGAGAAATCATCAAATTTATTTATAAATTTTGGTACCTTCCTCTGTTTATGTATTCTTCTTGTCAGGATACTTCTCCTTCTGGAGAATCAAAATAATTTCCTAATAAATCCCTCATTTTGTGAGCTTCTTCTACCGCTTTACGAGAGTTGACATTACGATTCAAATTGTTAATTTGATAATTTGCATCATTTCGTATCGCCACGAACCATGAATAACGTCACCAATGTTATTTTCTGTATCGGTGTAACCTGGTGGACAATACTTCGATTTAACTGATTTTTGCGTTTGAGCCATCAAAAAATTATGTAGACATACGCCAGCTTGTACTAACATGTCTACATCTTTGGGAGACAACGCAATGGGTTTTGAAAATACTATCCATCTGGAAACCAAAATACTAAATGCGTTTTCTATACACCTTCTCGCTCTTGAGAGCCTGTAGTTAAATATCCTTTTCTTTTTATCGAGATGACGTCCTGGATAGAGTTGCATCATATTTTTTGTCATCTTAAAGGCTTCATCTCCAACAAAATAATGTGGTATCTTGATATTGGTATTCTTTAATTTGATACTTTGCGTAGGTATATTTAACCTCTTCTGACCGGCACCATGCACACATGAACTTTGAGATTAAACTGAATGCACCGGTCTTCGTATTTAGAGTGAAGGGAACATTCTGTGGAGTTTCAGCAAGATTGCTGTTCCGGAGGAGTGTCTCCTGGTTAGATCTATAATTTTAGTACAGTAGATTTCATTATTGTACGCTAAATGTAATTGATTTGAAATGCTTTTTTAAACGTAGATTTCTATATAATTTTAGATAAACTTGCAGTGTTTTCAGTCTAAGGTAGACCAGGTACATGCAAGGAACCTGAATATTCACTATCAACGTGACTTTGAATAAATTTTTATAAACTAGAAATTTCACTTTCTCTACTAATTATATATAAGATTTTCTGATAAAAAACTGTGTAAAGATTTAGATGCTTCACTGTATTTACATTGAATGGCTTACGTCGAAGCAAATTTTTTAAAGTCAAGTAACTTGTTGGTTTCAGTTCACATCTGACTTGCAGTCTTTGTAATATTCTGTCAGTTAAATAAAAAATTAAAGCTATACACCCTCCTTAAGAAATAAAAAAAATTTGTTTAAAGTTTTTGTACATAAATAATAATAAAGATACTTACTTAAATTTACAATATATATTAAAATTAAATTTATTTAGATATGTTATCCAAAATTGTAGATAGTTATATAAATAAATTGTTGTATATACTGTAAATATAAATTAAATATATACTTTTATCAATCTATATAACCTAGATAAACAATAATAAATATTTGTAGCTGGACAATAAATGTCTCAAAGCACCATAATGAAAGCTTAAAGTTAACTTAAAGTTAACTTAGTTCCACAACTCGTGCATGAGAATGCGCCACAAGCCGCTAAATATGTCCAAAGCAATGTCTTCGAAAGAGATAATATGGAAGTAGGGATTTCCGAACTTTATTCTTCGTCTTGAAATGGAGGGAAACGTAAGTACAACATACCCTCAATTTTTTAATTATTTTCATATATTATTACTATTAGTAATACATTTTTCCTTTTGATTTATAGTTTGAAAACATTTTACACGAAATGGAGATCGAAATTGGCGATATTGGAAGGAAGAAATTCCGTAAGTATGAGTTTAATTATTTTTTCTTGTTTTTTTTTAATTTTCTTTACTTTTTAAAATTTTAATTTCAATTCTAGAAGCGCTGGTGGCTGTTCCAAATAGAGGAGCAGAAAATAAAGCTCCGCAGCAAGCAGCGTAGCTTGAGCAGCGGCAAGCAGCGCTACTTGCGCAGCAGCAACCAGCACAGCAGCAACCAGCGCAGCAGCAACTAGCGCAGCAGCAACCAGCGCAGCAGCAAGCTCAAGGACCGCAGGTGCAACAGCAGTATCAAGAACAAGCGGCCTTGAATGAAGGTAAAAAACAGAAAAATAATACATTTCTGACTTTGTTGAATGAAATAATCATTTTTTTTATATTTACAGGCAGACCTCGGCGTGGAAGGCGGGCCGGTAGAGCCTATCGGCAACGCCACGGAAGAAACCATCATAGGAACCCACGGAATAATGACATGGCGGCCTTTTTTGGAAGGGCCATGGCTTATTACCATCAAGAGGCCCAAAATTTTGTGCAGGGTCGCCCAAGAAGGCGCCCTTATTGAATGTAGTTAATTAATAAATTAATAAATAAAGTTATGTAGGAGGCTGGAGGAAGCCTAGGCGTTTCGTCTCAGGGTTGTCCACCAAGACTCATAAGTGGGGCTGACGATGGACAACCCTTGCCCCAGACGCCATGAGTACCCCCTGAGCCCGGATACTTATATCCGCTTGCCACGACTGGTCTGCTAGCGAGCGCGACAAACCCGGCGCTACGCCACCTAGCGACCAGTCGGGCGGGCACCCAAAGGCGCCCAGGCTCTTCCCACTCCCCAAGGCCTTCCTCCAACTCTCCTACCATAAAATGCCTACAGTTATAAAGTTTTTATGTTCTTTTGTATATTTAAGAGTTATTTTATTTCATCCTAATCATTTACAATAATATCAAGATTACAACTAATTCTGGTTTTTCACTGTTTCAACATCTTTTTTGGTACCACTGTTTCGTTTTGCCTGAATACTACTCTCATTATTAACATTGGATGAATGAAGATCAGTTTGTACGATTGATTATTGATTGATGTGATCAATTGAAATTTCTAGTTATATTAGTGTTAGTGATTTAGAATATGAACTAGATACACGTCCTGTAAAAATATAAAGCAAAAAATCCATCAAAACAAATATAATTGAAAATTTTATTATGTTAATAAAAATCTAATTATTAAATTTATTTACGGAACACTTAAAAATAGTTAACTCTTTGTCCCGAAATGAAGGGAAACGTAAGTATAACATAACCTCTTCTTTTATTCTTTGCATTTATTATTACGACCAGATGGAAATAGAAATTGGAGACATTGAAAGGGAGGAATTCCGTAAGTATAAATTAAATTATTTTTTCTTTATTTTTTAATTTTCTTTATTTTTTCAAATTTAAATTTAAATTATAGAAGCGCTAGTGGCTCCTCCAGATAGAAGAGAACACCAGGCTCCGCAGTAAGCAGCGCAGCAGCAAGCTGAAGTAACACAACAGCAGCATCAAGGACAACCGGCAGCTGCTGCAGAATAAAATCGTCCGGCCTGGAATGAGGGTAAAAAACATAGAAATAATACATTTATTACTTTGTATTTCAATGAAATTGTCATTTTATTTTATATTTATAGGCATAAGACCGGAAGGCGGGCTGGTAGGGTAATTTCAATTTTAATTGGTAGCAGCAAAGATTTTTGAAAAACTACATCATAAATGTTCTCTAAGTCCTTTTCTAATAAGAAAATATATATTAAGTATTAAAATAATATTTTATATTATAAAGATATATATTTTTACTTTCTCTTTAGGGAAAGAAGTTGAGAAACGCTGGATATATTTAAGAAAAGGATTAGTTACAAAGTATTCTCTGGATTAAAATATTATTTAAGCAGCTATTTAAAATTTTTAATATCACACATCAAAATAAAATCGAAATAAAAAAATAAAATCATTACAAGGGCTACAAAAATACTCAAAATTAATGAAGAAGTAATTATATTATCTGATGATGAAACGATGGTGGACACAAGATTTAAGAATCTATATCACCAGCATGTAAAAAAATATTGATTTTATGCTATAGATAAAAATGATGAGCACAAAGAAGATGTGTGGAAAATGAATTCCGAAATAGAATATTTTAATAATTTAAAGATTAAATTGTAAAATGTACCGCGTCACTCACAACTTCTTTGTATGATAGAAATATTCCGAGCTGGACAAAAATATATGAATTAATATGATATATCAAATTAGTTATCATTACAAACTGTAATACAATACAAACTGTAAAACTATAGATTAATAGTAGTAGTAGAAAAATTATTTTTGGTAAACTTTAGGTCAAGCTTCAAATTATAAATCTAAAAAGGGGAAGGAGAAAGAAAAAAGGGAATAAAAAAGAGAGTAAAAAGGGAACTGTTGTGCGAGCGCCTCCTTGTTCTAAATGCTCGCACTATATTACGCCACCTATCGGCTGATGTGCCATCGCACCGAATGTGCAAAATTCGAATCACTCTCTCCCGAGACGCGGACCTGCACGGATGCGCACACACATCACCTATCAAATACTTATCAAGACTATGAGTCATTTATTTGCAACCCAGTTCCCACGCAAATCCTTTATCCATCGCAATAATACAACAGGAACACTGTAAAGAAAAAGCGAAAAGAAAAAAAGAAGAGACATAGAAGAGGGGGGAGAATATAAAGAACAAAAGATATCTACCATTTTCTTCTTTTTCTTCCCCAGATTCCTTGCGATCGTGATAAAAGAGGAAGAAATCCAGGAAAATGAAGGAGCCGCCTGAAAAGGGCCTCCAGCACCCTTGATGCCGCTATATCCTATCCAAATTCATCAAAATCTTGCTGCACCCCCATCTCCGCGACCATTATTAGGACTTGACCCAGCCCTGCATGCAGAAGGACCTTTTAACTACACGGAGGTGAGGAGGCTGGCTCCAGCTCTCAAGAAGAGAACAGACTCCCGGTTTTAACTGGTCAAGCAAGTTCTCTCACTATTTCTGTACTTTTTATCATCCGACGGAAGCACCTGGAGGTGCGCAGAGTGTCCAGAGGACATAGGAGCACTTTGGAGACTGCATGCTGTCCACAATGTAGGACTGACTACTGTATTGCAGTCTGTTATCTGTCCAGGATCTGGGAGAAATCCTGCCTCCATATTCCAATGTGACCAGTGCCCCGGTTGCTTGGTAACACCACTCCATACCGGAGAGATAGCAAAGAGAATCATCTCATCTCTCAAAGAGGGGAGAAAGAAAAAAGAGAAGAGATAGAAGAGAAAGAAGAAGATAGAGAAGAAGATAGAGAAGAACAAAGAGAAAAAGAGACAGAAGAGAAAGAAGAAAGAGAAGAAGAAAACGAAGATGAAGACGAAGAAGAAGAGAAAAGACAAATACAGAGAGTAAGTCAAAGTAGAGGAAAGAAAAGGAAAGGAACAACTTTTGCTCCACACAAAAGAAAAACGCCTCGTGTCTCTTTTTCATCTGGGCAAAGTGTGCTTGTAAAATACGCTGGCTACCCATGGTGGCCAGCTATTATTGATAAGCAAAACGTGAAGAAGAAAACATATTTAGTGAATGTCTTCGATGGGGAAGTGCGGAAGACCGACGTCGTGTTCACATTCGAGAATTCGACGAAAAGTTTTGTTTGGATCACGCCACGAATAGTTATAAAGGTCGTTATTTAGCTAATATCCAGAAAGCGTTGGAACAAATGAAACAATTTATTAGATATCAAAATGAAGATGAAAACGTCGAAGATTAACAACAATTGTTTATATCAATATTATATTGATTTACAAAGCCCCACTTTTTTGTCTTCAACCTCAAAGGCACTTAAATGATAAAAATGTTTCAAAATTTTAACTTTACAGTAAACAAAAAAAACTTCTTTTTCACTACTTATAATGAATTTTATTTTGACAAAAGAAATCTGAGTCATTGTTATTGTAATTAATGATATTGTCTATTCGTAATAATTCCATTCATTCTTACTCAAGAATATGAATCATAGTCGAAAAAGGTATCTATCCTTTCCGCGTTTCCTCGCAAAGGTTTTCTTTACCCCGCTGCCTCCGAATGCACGGCATTCATCCCCAACATCCTGAGCGGCCGAGCAGACGAAAAGCAGTTTGAGGAAGCAACACTACAGAACAAGCACGGCATTGCATTGCTGTGTTAGTGACTTCGGGTAGCATTCGGCGAGTAACCTCTGATAACCTACACAGTTACAACTTGAATCAAGTAAATTTTTCTCTCAGTGTATGTTACTTAATTTGTGTGTGTGTGTGTGTGTGTAAATAAAAAAAAAAATTGTATTTTAATTTTTTATTTCTTTTTCAGCTCACCATAGATTACCTGATTGATCTCCTACAGCGGCCACTTCCACCGCCAGCATCGCCTGCGCCGCCTTTGTCGCCACTACGGCCACCACCATAGCCGTCACCGCATCGTTAAGTTGGCCGTCTCTCCTGCGAGATTCCCCAGGGCCGATCCTAGAGGGAATCTCGCCAACGGGGTACTCACCTTAGCACGTACCCTTAATGCATGTGGGAAAATGAGCATCCCGAAACAGGAAAATGCCTGTACTGAGGATACGTTGTATTCGAGTACAGGCAACAAATCCCCAGAAAATATCTGGGGTATCCAAAATATTCGCCACGCTAGCCCTGGGTTGGGCAACCGACCAAACCGGGGCTAGTTGTGACAAATACCGCCGGAGCAGCAGGATCTCCAATGGTTGGTGGAGCTGCTGAAAAATCCGCCGTCACCACCACCATCACCACCAGCGCCCCATCCACCATTGTGTTCGGGGTCGCAATTAGATATTGTAAGTATTTTTTATTTTTTTATTTGTGTGTATGTAGATGCATATGTGTGTGTGTGTGTGTGTGTGTGTGTGTGTGTGTGTGTCAATTAAAAAAATTATATTTTAATTTATATTTTAATTTTCTTTTTTCAGCTTACCATCGAGTACCTGGTGGACCTCCTGCAGCGGCCGCCGCCACCGCCAGCTACGTCGCCTCCGCCATGGTCGTCACTGCGGCCACCACTGACGCCGTCGCCGCCACCATTCACTTGGCCATCTCTCCTGCAAGATTTTCCAGGGCCTATCCCTGACGGAATCTCGCAGGAGATATTTAAAATAGCCGAGATGGGGTGCTCACCCTACCACATGCCGTCATTGCATGTGGAAAATGAGCACCGCGATACAGAAAAATGCCTGTATTCCGAATACGAGGTATTCGAGTATAGGTGACAGATCCCCAAAAAATATATGGGGAACCCCAAATATTGGCCACGCTGGCCCTGGGTTAGGCAACTAACCAAACCAGGGCCAATCGTGACCAATACTAGACGGCGACCTATATACAAAATTTGCAAATATATTTAATTTTGTATTTAGTTTTTGTATTTTTTTTGTATTTTCGTTTTTTTAATTTTTGTATTTTCGTTTTTTTAATTTTGTATTTTCGTTTTTTAATTTTGTATTTTAATTTTAAGTGTTTATTTAGTTTTAAGTTTTTTTCTAGTTTGTATGTAGTTTTAAGTTTATAATATAATATTTTAATTTTAATTTTTATCCTTTTTCTTTCTCTCCTTCCTTTTCCCTTTCCCATTCTCTAAACTAAAAAAAGAAATTAAATTATAAATTTTTAAATATAATAAAATAATTTATTTGTCTAAATTTAATTTCCTTTTTAGTTTAGATTACATAATTTTTGAATTATAAGGAAATTGAGAGGGCCCTCTCCTATGAGGTACATCCATTCGTTTACCTCTCCATTAATTTCCTTTTTTAATCTTTATTTTTTAATTAAATAATACATTTTAATTTAATACATTATTTATTTTTTATTAAAAAGAATTATGTGTACATTAAATTACTATTATTTACGCGTGCTTTAGCAAACGAATACGTAGTTGGCTCTTCCGCATCTACTTCGTCTTCTCCGTCGTCCTGAAAAAAATAAAAAAACACAAAGAATCAATTCTTTTAATTTTAACTTTAATTTTTTTTTAAGTAATAATTATACTTATCTAATTAAGGTTCTTCGTACAGTACTATTAATGTTCCATTCTCAATTATTTACGAATTGTATAAAAATGTTATATTTTTATACAATCAGATATCACCGAATTTATTGCAATACTGAAAACACAACCTGCAAGCAAATACTTATGAAACTATGTATCCAATGGCTTGAATAATTGCCATTATAACTATGCTTTCTAAACATTTTTTGAGCACTATTCCTTAATCACAGTGGAGCTGCATAGAAATATTCTTAATTTGAGGCACACAAATTATGATAATAGATATGTGCACCAGTTTGGGCCAGATATGTCACTCGAATCTGGTACACTCTCCTTGTTAGATTAAGAGTAGTCCAAATTGACTAAACGAAAACCCCGATTACCGAACTTTGATCTTAGTCAAAAGGCCGAGATGCGATGCTCTGGACTCCGTCATGTCTTATGCTCTAAAAGTGACTAGTTTGCTTGCAAGTTCGCGTACGCCGCCTAGTGGTTGAGCGACGAAGCGAGTTTCTTCGAACGGTGGGGTCGGAGCGTGGGCACTGGGTTGAAAATTTGAACGGCGATCGGTTAATCCTGAAGATTCAGTTTTGAACAGGGTTTTTTTAAAACAATTATTATTAGAATTAAAAATTGAGTTTTTGATCAGTGATTTTGTGTTAGAATTTTTTAGGAGTATAATTTAAAGTTGCATAATTTTATGTATTATTTTAGAACAATTTAATGTTAATCATTTTGAATATCAATTTATTTTTAGAGTTTTTGTGTAAAATAATTATCGGAATAAAAACTTAATTTGTGGATTGTCGATTTATAGTTAGATACGTATTTAGTTGCGGTTAGTAATGCTAGGACAATACATTTCGTATTGCTGATTTACATCTTTGAATAAAAAAAATCTGTGAATATGAAAAAAATGTTTAACATGTATTAAGCATTTGATAGGATAATGTCGAAAGAAAAATTAAATTTCCTTAAAAAATGTGTAACTGTATAGCTGCAGTTATTTTTCAAAAATTATTTATAAAAATAATACGCCAATTAATTTTGAAAGTTGAAATGGAATAATATTTTATTGCGAATTATTCCAGTGCAATGCATTGCCTAAAATTTTTACGTTTTATATAAAAATTTTATTTAAATATACTGTGCACTGACAGTACTTAGTCCGTTAAAATAAAACTTAGAAAACAGTTTTGTTCATGTAAAGCTTGTTAAAATAAAAGTTAAAATCTCTATTTTACACGTTTAATCCATAAAATAAAAAAAAGAAAATTTCCAAGTCTATTCAGACTTTATACAAGCTCCAAATGAGTGTAATCATCATACGTTTTCTGTCCTTTTTCTCGTTACTCTGCCACTAGAGAGGTCAATTATTTTTATATGTATAGTAATTCCTTTGTTCTATAAATAAGAGGGTAGATTTATGAAAATACGTTTGACGAAGTGCTGTTGTTTTTAAAAATTCTGAGGATTTATTTTCTAAAAATTATTAAAAAATGTTCATGTTCAGTTTTTTTCGAAATATTTCGTTTAATCTTTTTATTACTATTATTACTTGTATATTTTTATTCCTACAAGGCGCTGTAAAATTCTTGGATACTCTGCCACTTGAAAGTTGAGCTTACTCCGGAGTAGCAGCTTAGCTTCTCGCTTAGCTTACGTTATTTTATTTTACGAACTCTCGTTGAAACTTCCCCAAGGCAGGCTCCTTCGCCCTGTAATTTACGATCATTTGTACTAGGTGGCTAAGCGTCTAATTTTCCGCCATATACAAACGAATTCTGATTTGCGGATTGTTAAACCGGAAGCGGGGCAAATTATGCTAAGATGCTCTTGAAGCTGCGCAAAACGGCCATAGTCAGGGCGCAACGTGGCGCAGTTTCGCCCCAAGTATTGGTTGCGTCTTGACGCTTCGGCGTAATTTCATTTGTTTTGTTGAATATCGAGGCTGATCTGTAAATTGTTTGGCTAACTTTCCAGAACGGGGTACGGAGCACTTTGTACTTGCGATGCTTGAACTGCCGCTTGTAACTGCGGGAAGATAAGGCGTGTGCTGGCCAAAATTTGGATCGAATTTTGAATCGCGAGCTAAATTTATTGTCCATGAAGTTATTGTTGAGCACTTTGGCTTCTCAAATTCGAAGCAGGTAAAATGAGTGTGCCCAAAATAAAATTTTGATCGCTTACTTATTTCAGAAACAATACATTTTTAGCTGTGATTTACAGGTAGAATCATTTTTCATAAGGTTATTTTATGTTTGAGTTAAAAGTTTGCAGTTAATAAAGAGTTTATTTGCACAATGAAGCATTGCTGCGGATGTTTACTATAAAAGTGGATAATATTGACTATTCCGCAGAAATATCGTATAAAGTAAACTTATTTATTTGTCTATTAATTGCTAGCTTTTAGAAATAAACATAATTTCACTAGAATTTAGAATCTGTAACGGTGGCAAATATTCTAATTTAATACTTTGGTCTAGAATGGCGCTCGAAGTTTTATTTGGAAAAATTGAATCAAAATAGGCGATCAACGGAACAATAAAAGTTTGTACATAAAGCACAAATTTATTTCTAAAATATATTTATAATCTACAATAAAATATACAGACCCCGCAGATTCCTCTCTCTCTCTTTCCGTACCATGATATTACAGCTCGAATAATTTTCGAAGCCCCGAGTTTTAATATCCCTAGATTAAAATTTTTTCCGCGCCCCATTCCGCGCGCAAAGAAGCACAAAGAGCAGCAGAGCGGCTCAACCGTCCATGTTTTTTTGAACTTTACGGCCGGGCAGCGTAATCCAACGCGCCTGCAGTCTCACAATTACACTAGATCGAAATTATTAGAATAATACCGAGAGCGATATAAGCGGGGGGGGGGGGGATTCGAACGTCCCACGCAGGTGGCACTTCGGGAGAGAGAGAGCGCCGCTGCTCGGGCTTCGGGCTCGATTTCGCGCGTTCGGCTATTTTGCGCCACTGGGCGCGATCAAGGCCCGCCAATGATTTCACGAAAGTGCGCAAGCAGTCGCTCGTTTTCCCGGTGGTTCCCGGGATGTTATTATTGGACTGCCGCCGCGCAAGGATTATATTGCCTTTGAAAATTTATGATTTACGCCAACGGTAGCCGAGCGGCTACCTTTTGGCCGATAACTCGCGTGCAACTCGCCGCGGCACCGAAATTTTATGGATTGCCTTTTGAGCTCGTTGGATTGCTCGGGTATGGGGAAAGTTCTTGCTTGTAATTAGATTTAATTAGATTATAATTGAATTATTGCGTTCGGAAAATCGTAGAGTTGCTCAATTTATATATACATGAAACTTTGATGAGATTTCTTTGATAAAGTCTATTTCTACGCGGATTTTGTTTTGATATTAAGATCACCCTCCGTGCATTAAATTATTTTGCATACGTCAAAAATATTGATCTTTATCGAATAAAACAAATTTAATGTTCAAAATTATTGCTTTCAATAAAATCAAAAAATCTATAGCTTAAATAAACTATGTCTTATTTCCTGAATTTATCCAGAAGTGTCAACTTTAAAAATAGGTTTTCCGATATTAGAGCCGCTTGGTATCGCACTAAACTAGAAAAGTTATACGAAGTACGTAGCAGAGCAAGGCTGACCTTATTAAATACGCTAGTCGCAAGTACCGAAGGAAACGATAGATTTTCAATGCACTTCCGTTGGGTCGTAGGTAAAGTAAGCCCCCAAGAGCCGTTCAGTCATGGGTTGACGGTTCCAATTAACACTAAATCCGTTAAAAACGTGTGTGCTGGCCGGTCTCGAGTCTTTAATTAATCACGGTCTTCTAATTTGTTCTCGTTATACCCTTTCGACATTCCCCGGGGAATTTTCAATTACGTAGGCGCCTGTAATCATCTGCTTTGCCTGCACGTCACGCGCGAGATTTCATGGAACTTGCCTCTTTCTCTCTCTCCTCTCTGTCTCTCCCTCTCTCTCTCTCTCTCTCTCCCTCTCTACCGTCGTTCCTTTCGCTTCCTGTTCTCTTTATCGCGCTTTCTTTTTTTTCTTTTTGACTTATCTCGCTCTGTGCAGAACCTTCTGTGGGCTGCTTTTATTTCGAGTGTTACGTGCGAACGAGCGTAATTCGTAATAAAAACACAATTCGATTGATGTTTTCGAGGAAATAGACGTGGAGCGACAAACAAGCTGAATCTAAATTGTCAATGACGAGAGCTTTAACGTACGCTGCGTTTAAGTATTGATTTGATTGCACGGCTTTGTTTAAAGTAAAATTTCACGGTAACCAAAATTCTTGGAATTAGGAAATTCTGATAATTGGTTTAGTGTTGTGTTGTTTTAAAATATTTTCTAAAAAATGGCTTTGTTTATACAGATGATCAGCCGAAAACTCGTGTTCTATTAGAAAGAAAACCTGACGGAACTTTCAGTAAGAAATGAAAGTATTATGTTTAACCCCTAATTCAAAATAAAACATAAATTTATCTGAGAAAAAAATGCAAATCATTAACGAAAATACAGATGCGATTTGAAAGCGCATGAAATGTACAATAACTGATTTCGTTGCATTTACTTGGTTTATTGCCAAAACTGTTTTATATATTTCATTACTACTTTTCAAAGAATTGATTGAATAACTCGGCTTTTCTCTTCTCTTTTTACGATTCAGTTATCTAGTTCGTTTAATAAAACTATTATTAGAGTGGAATGTAATTTGGAATTTGGAATACAATTAAAAATTCATTGAAATACTAATCGACTCGAATGCTTTTTGTTAATTTGTTTTCATAGAATTCTTTATAGAAACAACTTTTAAAATTCTAGGAAATCTTGAATTGTAATTAATGCAATATGAAACGATTTAATTTGTTATTTCCGCTAGTCATGTAAGATCGTTGAATCCAATTTTCTTACTTCTATCCGTCGCGTCAACTTACGTTTTATTAAATTGAAAACAGATTTGTTAAAATATTGCTTTGAAAACGTGACGTGACGTTTTCAAGTAGATTTGTTTATAAATATTGTCAACTCACACTAAATAAAGTTTCAAATCAAATATTTGGTTATACAATTAAAAAAAAATGTTTCAAATTTATTCTCTAAATATGCAATTGAGTATTTAGCAGGACAAATTTTAAAAATTTCTTCGAAAATCAAATTGGTGAAACAAAGCTGTATAAACGGATATTATTAAAAAATTTGTTGCTTTTTTACTTACAGCTGACTTTCTGATTGCCGAGTTTATAGCATACTTCGAAAACGATTATGTAAAAATATAAGAAAATTAACGTAGTAAAATTTTACTTTACGCGCAACGTCAACTCCTTGACGTGCCTACTTCGACGCAAATGGCAATTTTGCAGGCAGAAAGCGAATTTACTTTAAAATGTAAAAAGAAAATAGGTGGTAAAATTTTATCATCAAAAAGAAAACTGTATGAAATATAAAAGCAGAACAATGAATTTTATGTCTTACCATCAATTATACTTTATGTATTTCTTTAATATAATTGAATATTTTGACATTTCAAATTGATGCATTTATATTAATTATAAAGTTTCCGATGAAATAAATAAATGAGCACTTATCTATGCCAGAGGGAAATTTAAGATTTTTTCTCAAATGCGCCTTTAAATCTGGTTTCTTTTCATCTTTTGGTCAAATGGTATTTAGAGCGAAAATACTCGTCAGCATATGAAATTGATCTCCGTTTTTCAGTGGGTTTGAAAATGTTGATAACAGTAATTAGTATAATAGTAGAGAATATAAGCTTTAAGTTTCAGATTATAAAAGTCATAAATGTTGAGAATTTCTATAGACTGGTTTTCGATTACTCACGACACGACATTATAGAATAGAGAAAAAGAATATATAAGAGATTATTAAAAATTGAATTTGGAATTCAAAGAAATTAAATGATTCTATTAGTCGGATTAAAAATTAACTTATGATGATTTTGCCAGTGCTCGTAGATCTGTCGCAACTGTAATCTGTCCTTCGGAATAGCTATATAATTGAGTTTAAATATTTATTTTTCACATCGGAGAGCATCTCCCAACTCTCACATTCAAGCACTTGTTAATTCATTCAAACATTTGTTTGCCGGCTAATATTTGCCCTTTCTTGCCGAAAATTAAAATTTCAAATGTCATCGAGTGCACATCACCCCGTTTCATCGTTCGCTCAAAAAAGTTAAACGAAAAAAAAAAAAGAAATATCCCGCGACGCGACTAGCGCGGCTCTGTCGTCGACAGCCGTCGCGAATCCCGCCGTTAGCGACTAAAAAATGCTCGAACTCGGCAGCAGCCGGCAACGGCGCGTGCGACGCATTTCGTTCGGGGTCACGCAGCGTAAGGAACCCCCGAAAAAAAAGCTGTCCTCTTTATTCACGGCTCGAAAAATCATGCGCCATTTAAGCGGCTTAAAAAATTGTCCTTGTCAGTTTAGGGCCGCGGCGGCGCATTACGGATGACGGAAGCCCCGGGCAGTGTCGAGGGGGGAGGGGGTGAGGCAGAAAATGGGAGAGAGGAGGCAGGAAAAGGACGGAAGAGAGAGAGGAGGGGTGTGCAGCTTGTCGCGCCGATTGTGGTTAAGCGGGAAAGAGGATACTATTCGCTGAAGCTATAAGTGATTCGCGTTCAAATACGGGGCAGAACAATTGCTGATTAAGGTAGTCGTAACGATTCTGCTGGTGAAAAGAAGCGACCCTCAGGCCAGTCTATTTTTAGACGAAGCCTTCCTTTTTGCCACTGCTTATGAATCCGGTCAAAAGGAGAGAGGTGCACCTTCCCCAAACGTAATGTAGCTGTCTTTTTCTACAAGTGTGCAATTGCCATAGCATGAGGAATTGTAAGATTTATGGTTTCGTTCAGTTGTGAAAAATGTTCTATATAGTTTTTAGGTTTTTATAAGTCAAGTGAATATCCCTTTCTCATAAATTATTTTAATTATTTTAATGCATAGATTGAATTGAACGATTTGGTAAGAATATTGAATTAAATGTGAAACGTAGGGTTTTTCATGTATTCTCTAAATCAATTAGTACACATCAGTAAAATAAAAATAGATTTTAGGAAATAGCATATTAATATTTTAATTTATTTATTTCCATCAGGGGTTTTTTTAATTTCTGTGTTTGCGTAATGAATGTTCTATATTACCAAAGGGCGGCAACATGAAATTCAATTCAATATTAATTTCACGTAATGGATCACGATCTGTCGGATGAAATGCGGCTAAGTGTTTAATAATAATTATTTCAATTTATGAAGCCTCCTAATGCTATATGATTAATTAGAATAGTTTAAAAATTTCACGCAATTTCCATCGAATTAGTGTTTTTTTTAGAAGTTTCTACGTATTGTTCAAAATTGTTTGGATTGAATGTTTTCATAGAATCTCATGGCTATTCTCCTTTTGTCGTGACAGATTTGCATCTGCATTCATTTCTGCACCATTGTAGTTAGATAGCGACTGAAATAGCAATTATATCTGCAAAGCTGCGGCTGACTAATCCGCGACAACTAGTCAATTTTAGTTTTTGATATTTGAAAATATAAAGAAGTAAAACATTGGTTTTAGTTGAAAAACTCTTAAACGTTAAATTAAATTGTTAATAGAACATTTTTAAAACTTTACGATGCTAGATCAATTCTAAAAGTTACAAATGATGCTTCACTTGTTGACAAATAATGTTTTCATTCAAAGCAGGTAAATTAAAACGTTAATGAACTGTAGGTACAAATTATTAACAGAATATTATACACGATGCGATTAGAATTTTAATTCGTCTATACACAGACTATCCAGAAATTAAACTATCATTAGTAAATATTCTATGTAAATATCGTTTATTTATTTACTCTTATTTACTCAATTGATTACTGAACCATACATTTAAACAGTGATCTACCGTTTACTTTACAACTTTTTTTAACTCGAGAGTAATTAAATTACTTTTGTTTATTTTGTTAACAAAATTGTTAAAAGATTGAATGTAATCAACAAATTAAGGGGTTGGCAGCTTTGACAATTTATAAGGATCTTCAGTAAACGAAGAAGCTCGAAGTTTCTAAAAGCTTATTTGCCCAACGTGAAGAACAACAACCCCCAAAGAGTATTTATTTCCAGTATTGAAAATCTTTCGATACACAGCTCGCAAACTTGGAAATTCGCAGCGAAGCAATTTCAATAAAATGTAAATCCCAGAACCTCCAACGGCAGAGCGTCATTTGTAACTATTCGCTCCTAAAAAAAAGGAGAGAGAGAGAGAGAGAGAGAGAGAGAGAGAGACCTCCACCGCGCTCATCGCGAAGCATCTGCATTCATGAAAAGCTGATCGTTACTTTTTAGCGTACTCGCATCCGCAGACAATTTCCATATGTCGCGTCGCGCTCCCTCGATCGCGCACGCGCCCGCTTCTTCCCCGCGTGTGTATACACGCGCGTTTCCGCGTTCGCGGTGCGTGTAACGCCGTTTTTGCGCCGCCCCGCCGCTCGTGCCGTCTGGGCCGGGACAAAAACAGCCGCGCGCACAAGTCGCTCGCCCGCGACGGGATGATCCTCCGAGAGCTATGCTGCCTCTCGCTGCGGCGAGGAGCTTCTTGCGCTTCGTCGGGGGAATCGCGGCCGGAAAAACGAGCTCTTTACTTGCTCATATGTAATCTTTTAGAGTCTCTCTCTCGAACGAACGAAGTTTTTGCGCCTCGCTCTTATTGTTCGGGTATTGCATTGTTTTGCGCGCTTTCTTCTGACGTTTTTGTGCTCTCCGGCTTAGCGCTGGTTGTCATTGCCATTGTCGTTTGATTCAAGGAAGTTTTCTCGTTTCATGGTTCCTGTCTCCTGGTGACAATGCAAATACTTTAATCAGCAGAAGAATACGTAAACTTATTTGCTCGTAATTAAACGAACGATACGTTCTGAAGTTGGAGGAATAGGTTAAAAAAACAATTCGACGATTAACTAAGCACTCAGAGCCATATTGCGCTCTGAGCGATAAATTATATTCATCACAAGCTCGCTAAGTATGTAAGCGTCGCGTACGCTCCATAAAAGGTATGTTTATAGCCCCTTGCGGAAGTTTTTATTAAAGTGCGTTTACGGGTTGGAGTATATAATTGAGCGTATAACGCATGAATCTCTTTGGAGGAAATTTGTGTAAATGAAGAAGAAATTGTATTCTATGATTCTATTACTTTTCCGAATGCTTAATCAACTTTCTTTTTTTCTAGAGTACTTTCAAGTTGCTCAGCAGTTATGCGAAACAGGAATTTCTAAATTAATAAACTGTAATTTATTAGTTAGTAATTGGACGACGGTTCTAGTAAAGAAATGAATATCCGCCGCGGCAAACTTGGGAATTGAAAAGCAAAGTACTTCTCATCCCGCATACTAATTTTTAATTACTTTCATTTCTACAAGAATGAGTTTAAACCCGAGACGAAACCTACTAGTAATTGCACGTGGTTAACTCATTCATCAAGATTTCTTTCACCTCATTCGAGATCGTTAGCCGCGCGCGGAAAAGCCGAAGGTAACGAGCGCAATCGATCCTGAATGTTGCACCACCTTCTTGCGCTCATACCCCGGACGTTTTTACAACTTGTCAACGGGTGCGAGCCTCGCGGTCATTAAAGAAAAATTTACTGCACTTTTAAACGCGTCTGCCGTCGTGCGCCCGCCTCGAAAAACCAGGCGAATCTATAACCGTTTTTTTTAGGCTTTCTCGAATTATATCGATTGCATATTTTGTTTCGCAACAATGTAATGAACGTATAAACATTCGCTTGAATTTTTAATGGAAGTTCTGCGAGTAAAACTGTTATGTTTTTCAGATTTATAGCGAGGAAAAAGTTTTCCGCGATGAAATCGGCTTTGGGGAACTTTCAGCATAAATTGTAAGTTCTCAAGTATATAACATAATATTTTACGCTGGTACGCAGCGTTATTCATTCCTTTATAAGACTTTATTAATTTCATTGACGTTTTATGCACTTATATAAGCTTCATTTTCTTAGAATCGGTTATACGAAAAGTTTTCGCTATTGTTTTATACAAATTGATATTAATCAGAGAAGAAAAATGTTACAATCAGCTTTAAAGTTACAAATTAAGATGGGGGAAAGCAATATAACCACTCCAAGAGATATTGAGCCATAAATCGGAGAAAATGTGATCTTTGGAAACTTGAGTATTAAGAATTCATTTTTACTGCTTTTTAGCATAACTTTTGATCTTGGTGTTTAATTGCCTTAAACTTTAATTAAAAATCATTCTCGGTTCTAAAATTCAGCACGGCGAACGTTTAACGAAACGATTAATTTGTCTTATTTTCAAAACGCCTCCGCATTTTTCTGGGCTACGACAGTTTTTCAATTTTCCCTCCCCGATTCTACTCGTTTTCTCGAATCCGGATAATTCGAGCCCAGCTATCGGAACGAAACGTTTCTCGATATTATGATTTCCAAAAGTTCCAAGCCAATAGGCCGACTGCTCTCCCAAAGAAGCAGTCAGTTTTAATTTTCCTTTCGCTTGGAAAAGTCTAAAAAAGAGAAATGAAAAAAAAAAGCGTCGACAAGGGTAGAAAACATCTCTATCTCTCTCGCTCTCTCCACAGATAGTTATTTGCGCTCCGCATAAAAAAAGCTCTCCGCGACTATTCGCAAGCGGAACAGAGAGAGAGAGAGAGAGAGAGAGAAAGGTTCGTTCATCGAGAGCGCAGTATATAGAGTTAGTTAGCGGCAGTGGCAGCCCATTTCACTGATTGCGTAGGCGAGATTGCAAATTTATATCAGCGCACGGCTGTCGTGCACGCGATCGAGATGAGAGCGTCAGCGTCGGCGGAGAGATAGACTAGTCGACACAGGGGGGAGGACGGGAGGAGGGGACAGGTGCGCCAAGTGCCGCAGAGGGGATGAGCTTCTTCGGTTCCCTCCCCCCCTCCCCGGCGAGAGGCTCATTTTGTCCCTTGCGTACGTGCAAAGCCGAGGTTGCATTACGCACCGGTTACGGCTGCCGCTGCTCTGCTGCATTGTGTGCTCAAGAACCGATGGCGTCGATTATAGGCGGAGGCCCGGGGGTCTCTGTCACTGTCTGCACTCGCGCCGAGGCGGTGCCGTGCGAGTTAAATATGCAAAACCGTTCTCGAGCGTGGCTCGAGCGGCCTGCTCCGTTGCCGCGGCTTCCAAGTGTGCGAGGGCTCGTTGCGCGAGAGATTTCTAATTATCGGCTTATCCGCGCCTTAATTCATTATGCTTTAGCTTCTTTAGCGTTTTCGTTATTAATTTATTCATGCTGATTAGGTTGCGCGAAGCGAGAATGCTCCGATCGACGGGATTGCTTCTGTCTGGAGATGCAAAGTGGTGAATAAATTTTTTTTTTTTTTCGCCCAATTTTGTAATTTTGTCAGTTTCATCGTTGTTGAGAATTTTTGAAAATTGAATTCCGTGAAATTGAGTACGCAAAATTAGTAACTGTGTGAGAATTGGAATGAAAATCATTAGTAACGTTATTAGCGAAGAGACAATGAAGTATTATTTAACTAAAAAAAAAAGTAATTATGTCATGATATTCAAGTTGAGTGCTCCTGTCTTAGCAAAATTGAATTACCTTTTGAAATTTTTCAAGAGATGCAGAGATGATGCTTTGAATTCAGATTCAGGCTAATAATCAGTTTCATATAAAAATATTGATTCTCGATAGCTACGAATCATTCCGGAATAACAGATAAGCCGTCTCATCTGCGTGCGATAGCGATGATTTTGTTTAATAAATGAAGTAATCGATTAATAGCATATTCAGGTCGTATTTTTGACTTAGCAGGTCGGAATTAAGCTTGAATGATTGCGAACTGATCTGTGAATGAGTGAGTGAGTGAACACGAAATGATGAACTGATTAAATAATGTAATCTATCTGATAGAGCTAGCAGAGTTGCAATGAAATTAGCACTTGTCTGCCTTACGTATAAAATTTGTTCGTACAATTTTTTTGAGAAAAAGTTCCGTATATCGAAAAATTTCACTTTCAGTATTCAATAGATTTTTGAAATAGAAAAATTCCTTTAGAATTTTAAATAATATATTTGTTAAAGCTGTTCTTAATAGCTTAATGTTAATAAATTTTCAAAGTACAATTAAACATTCAGAATGTACAAAGTAATTTACACCTAAAACTACTTGCTTTTTAAAACTACAAAAAATGCCCGATGTAAATATAAAACCCCTCCGCTCCTCTGTAACAAAACCCTAATATTTTAAAAGCACCAACCCACGAGAAGACTTCGAAAGCACATAGAGTGTCTCTCCGTTTTGCCGCGCTTAGCCCAGTTAAGAGTATCGTCTTGATCGGTTCGCCTGTCTTGTCCTCTTTAATCTCCATGCTCGCTCATCGACGAGGAGGAAACCTATACACACCTCGAGAGGGGAGAAGGCGAGCGGGGGCGAGCGATAGAAGAAAGTGCCTCTTGCCTCAGCCCGTGTATTATAGTCTCATCCATCGCTCCCGCTCAGCTCCACCGCGCTTCGGTGCAGTTTGTACGGGCCGAGCGCTCAAAACACCGTCGAGTGCACGAGAGACGCTGCGGAGAGTCTCGAGCGACTTGGCATTATTGTCCGGGCTGATCGCTGCCTGAAGGTCTCTCGCCCTCCCTCTCTCTCTCTCTCTCTCTCTCTCTCTCTCGTTCTCGCTTCTTACATGTGGGTTAAGAATTTAATTATGGGTCGCGACGTTTAACGACCGGATGACCCGATTAATAGGGCATACAAAACCGCTCATTAAGCTCGCGGGGACTGCTTTAAAATTCATTTATGGCTTCATTTGCGTGTTTGCGAACTCCTTTTTTTCGGAACCTTGACTTTACGTTCATTAGCGTAACTCTCTCGTTAATAACGCAATAATGTTCATTATCTGAATTAGCTGATTTCTTTTTCCCTCATTTACTTTTATTTTCTAATATGTACGGTTTTTTCCTTCGAAAGCGCAATTATCATAATCTGCTGGTGAAGGAATAATTATGCTTTGTTTGGAACTTTATGCAGTATTCTATTCTATACGTATTATTTTCGAACTTTCCTTGCACTGAGAGAAAAAGTATAGTAAAAATTACAAATAATCTTCTAAAAATTACCATACTGTCTAGTAAAGCAGCCACAGACTGTCAAAACCAAAAAATTTACTATACTTTATAAGAAATCTTATTATACTGTTTAGTAAATTTTCCTATGTATGTAAGAAATTTTACTATATTGTTTGGTAAATTTTCCTACAAAATATGGTAATTTTTTGGGTTTTGACAGTCTGTGGCGGCTTTACTAGGCAGTATTGTAATTTTTACTAAACTTTTCTCTCAGTGTGTTGAAGCGTAGTTTATGGAATATTTCAAACAAGATTTCGCAAACATTAGAAGAGTTTATAAACAAGTAGCTCGTTTTAACCCAGTTCTTGTCTTCATTTCGTTATTTTTGACGAAAATTTTCATGCCTTATGGAAAATTTCCATTGCGAAGTATTTATTAACTTTTAGAAATAAATTTAAATGAAAATATATTTTTACAATTTATGGATTGAATATTGTATCAATGTCGCTTTATTAATTATTCAACAGATAAAATAAAACTTAATTTTTTTTTGACTCTGCCATTGAAAATGTATAGCTTTAGTAAAGGAGGATGACCATGATATACAGGAATTTTTCCCTCAAAACAACTTAAAACCGGAGCTAATTATAAAAAACATAAAAAACCATAAAGTTAAAAACATTACCCGCCTTAAGTGCAGGGAAAATTGGGAAATAATCCGTAAAAGATATATTTTCGATGAATTTTGAGGCATAAACCTTTTTTGTTAGTGTAGATAAAAGCTAAAAAATTAAACATCAATTGTGAAATATTGTATGTTATAAAAACGGGAAATCTTAGTATTGTTAGGATTGTAAAAAAGGGAACCTTAATGTCTGAGAAAATCCAATCTCTTTGGTCGGTTAGAAGACATGTGCCAAATTGTAAAAGCGTTAATTGCGGTGAAAAAATGTACTGCTTTATAGAGGAACCTTTTTCCGAGCGCCTGAATTAGTAAAAGATTTTGAAAATTTGTCTGGCACATGTTTTACAATTGCTACTTCCGCTCGGAACGTGTCCATGGCGCACTTAAGGGGTTTTAGTTTAGGGGTTAGGTAGGCTGCATGCGCCGAAGATATACGCCTGTTTTGTGGGTAATTTTCTCCTTTTTTAAAGCGAGTTGTTCTGTGGTTTAGTTTCTAAGATTCGGGCAGTGTTAACTGAGTCGCCGTAGAGGACAGACCTTTCTGAAGTAGATGCTCGAGACGAACTTGATCGGGAATATTGTTCGCTTGACGTTTTTAAGAGAATTGTGTGTCAAATTCGTATTTTTGTATAAGATTAAAGTTCATTATCCATTTATCCAACTCTTATTTACTTTCAACATTAATCTTCGTCCATTTTTAACAAAACATCAATTTATGGTTTATATCACAAACTATAAAGGTGAGATAAATTTTAATTGGAGGCTCGAGGATTCCCTACAGATTTTCCAGAAATGTTCTTACAGGAAAACAAAACCCTTATTGACCAAATGCATAATTAGGATTTTTTTGAACAAAGGCTTAATCGAAATCTGCTTTGAACCGGATGACGGAGCCGCCCTTACAAATAGAAATTTTCCGAACTAAAAGAGGAATATGCGTTAATTGCGATTCCAGTACTTCGAATACGAAGGGCTAATAACGGCGAATTTGCACAAGCCGATGAGTAACGATTCGTATTAAAGGGCTGTTCTCGTAGACGAATTAGAAACAGGTTTCGTGTTGGAGCGGCACGCACCTCTTTCCTATAATACATTTATTCGTCGAAAATGTAGAAAATCTTTGACGAGTTATTTTCCGAACTTTCCTTGCACTTAAAGCGAATAATTTTTTTTTAAATTTTTTTATGTCCTTTTGAAGAAGCTACAGTTTTTTAGGTTCCCTTTGGCAAAATTCGTGTCCCTTTGGAAAATTAAAACTCTTAGGGTAGTTGTTTACTTTATTTAAACCGTGTAATACGTAACCATGTATAATTTAGAGGGAAATTTTTAAAAACTCCTCCTGACAATTATGAGAGCGAATTATTACTGTAAAGTTTATGCCTGACTAAACACTGCTTGTTCTACTTTCAAACGCGTAAATTAAAAATTTTTCCAAACCTTATAAACGACACCGCTGCTGCTGCATCATTCAATCGTTACAAAAATACAAGTCATCCCAATAACTGTAGAAAATCTCAGACTTCCTATTTTCCCCGAGCTAAATCTTTCAAAAAGCGAAAAAATTTAAATTCAAAGTACCCGCGCGCGGCCTCTTCGAAAAGTGGCCTCTGGCATTAACAAGCTGGCAATTTCAAAGAGCCCCATCGCGCATAATCACTCGATGCATTCGAAAGCGACGCAAGCTCGACTGACGGAGGCTCGAAAAAAGCTAACGTCAACTGTTGTGCGTTCGAGTCCTCCCTCTTTCTCTCTCTTGGCGCGGCGCGTTTCAGCATTCATTAAGCCCAGCCGCGCCGGCACACAAGGGGCCCAAAGTGCCGCCGCTGCTGGCTTGGCAATCGGTGCAAGTGTCGCCCCGCGCGTTCATTAAAGTCCGCACACACAAAATTCGCTTCGATCTGACCAAAGCGCCGCGCGCCTTGTTTTCCTCTCTCCTCTGCCTGCCGCCGCCCGTATTTTGTTACGTCGGCGCGGCGGGGCTTTATAGTCGTCGTTGAGCGCGGTTAAAGTTTAACGCAGTCGCTGGCCGAGGTGCAGTGCGCCGTTATATACTGTTTTACGCGCCGGGGAGAGAGAGAGAGAGAGAGAGAGAGTGAGGAGGAGAAATTGGATTTTTGAAAAATTGCTCGGCGGACTTGGACGTAATCGCTTTTGGATTGTTTCGGGAGGCGCTTGAATGCAACCGCTGCCTTCTTGTAGTTTCTTTTCGAGGATTTGCGCGGCTGAATTACCCAGGTTTAAGCGAGTGATATTGCGAACGCCGAAGTTGTACCAAAGCGCGATTTCGGGCTCGTTTTTCGTCGGAAACATTTTAAAATCGATTTACGTTCTGGATTGGTTAACTAATAGAACGTCGCGGCTGAAAGTTAGTTTGGGATATTGTTTAAACTTTTGAGTCTATACATTCTGAAAGCATACTTAAACCGCGAGCGTTGCGTGAAAGCTTCCTTACAGTTGGAACTTAACTTAAAATAAAAATTTTAATTCACTTCGCAGAAGTAACTTACTAATTACACCTCTCTCGTGCTTTTGTAGTTTAATAAAATTCTGAGATTGCTGTTTTTAAAAAAGTACGAGTGAAAGTATTATTGCGATAAGAATTGCAGAAATTTGAATGTAAAGGATATATACTTCATAGCCCCGAAGAACGTATTTTTTTTAAATTAAGCTCTCAGAACTTTATAATTGTTAACATGATTTCGTTTCTTGAATGCGTATATTCCAACTTTCAGCAAACCTCTCTATTTTAAGTTCAGCGGCAAACTTCTCTAAATGAATATTATGGTAGCGACTTTTGTATTTTGACTGCCTTGTTAATTCCTTAATTAACAAGTACGATACTATAGGAATCAAAGTGCGGGGTAGGAATACAAATTTTCCTCCGAAATTTGGATTGTTAACGAAGGAGGCTTCGGTATTATATAACTCCTTTAAATGAATTTTCTCAACATTCTCGCGAATCTGCATCGAAAGCATATTTTAGTTTACAAAAATACAATTTTCCTAGCGCAATAAAAGAAGAGAGGGGAAAAAAGCGCGGCTAAATTCCAATTCTACCTCCGCCGCGCGAATCCCTCTGAAGTATCTTTTAAAAAAACATCAGATTCCGTACGAGGTTTAATTAACTCAAAAATTCGCGTTGATTCAGTCCCTCTCTTTTTTTCCGCGCGCTCGCGTCTCTCTCCACGGTCGCAAGTGGAGAAAAGTGCTTCGCGTATATAAAAAGGCTCTCTCTCCCTCTCTCTCTCTCTCCTCCCCCTGCCGGCACATCAGGTGTCTCTCTCACTCAACTAAATAAATCCAAAGGGCGCTCTTTTGCGGATTCGTTTCCATTCGCGCTTTTCAGCCGCGGCACCGCCTATTTCGCACGCACAACCTACGCCTGCGAACTCTCTCGTCGATGTTTATGCATACGCCTCCTCCTCTTTCTCCCTTTCCCTCTCTCTCTCTCTCTCTCTCTCTCTCTCTGTCTCTCTTGCTCGCACACATGCATATGCATGCAGGAGAGAATGTAAACACGGAGGGTGAGAACAGAGGAACGCACGATGAGGCCGCCGTCAACGCGCCTCTCTCGTCATTAACGTTGCCGACGCGTCGATGCCCGGCTCTCTCTGTCTCTGTCTCTGTCTCTCTCTCTCTCTCTCTCTCTCTCTCTCTCTCTCTTTTTCCCGTGTGTATCTCGTAATTACGATCGTCGAGCTCAGGGTTTTTATCCGCGTGCTTAGAGCTCTTTCTGTCTTGGCTCGGAACCCTCCTCCTGTGTGTCTGTAAGGGGGACGGAGGGAAGAAGGTTTGCTGCGAGATTTACTTTGAAAGATAAAAGTTACTTAAGGCTCGAGAAATCGCTTTGATCGCCAAAATTACTTGTGTTTTTTTTTGTAAAGTTTTAATTGCCGTCGAGAATTGAAAATCTGGGGTAAGTTATTTGTAAATCAACTGGCGAATTTATGCATTAAAAAAGGCGCGTAATTGCTGCTCTCGATGAATGTACTGCAATTAAATGCGGGGATGTATTCGGTACGATCTACCTTTCGAATTTCAGATTACGAATTTTGGTGTGTAACTGAAATTTCATTTAATTGTAAATTCCTGTACAATGAGTATACACGTCATGCAAAGTAATACTGTGCGAATGAAAAGTATTACTTATTATACATTTTGTTACAACACAAAAGTTTTTGTCATTTTAAATAAATCATGTATATCAAATATTCGTTTTTTCTATATAAATATCCTTAAACGATTGATAAATTATGATAAAATATATAGTATCGGTGTAATTAATTTTACTTTGATCTCGTTTCCTTACAAGTTTAAAATGCATTACATTTATTGTAAAATTAATTCTTTCAGAAATTGATATTTGCAGGAGTATTTAATAAATCAATCTTGTTAAATCAGTGTTAAAATTAATTAAGTTGCAAAATAAACAAGCAGGTATGATTGATTTTATTTACACAATCAGACTTTTTTTACAAAAATGATTTTGATTTAATAAGTTTTATTAACTTCTGAAATTATATTTATGCGAGTATATTAAATCAACAATTGCTCCGCGACTTAAGTATTTCAAAGAATCGTTTTGCGACGCGTATATTTAAAATAAAACTCCCCCAGCCGGAGTCAAGAGCAGCAGCAGGTAGTAAGTCTAAGAAAATACCTGGGACATAATTATAAAATAGCAGGAACAAGCGAATAAAAGAAACCGAA
Organism: Ormyrus rosae; assembly: GCA_035047165.1. Taxonomy (NCBI): domain Eukaryota; kingdom Metazoa; phylum Arthropoda; class Insecta; order Hymenoptera; family Ormyridae; genus Ormyrus; species Ormyrus rosae. The sequence continues at coordinate 28,285 of JAWWML010008541.1, forward strand.
ACGCTTCGCGAGAAACTTCGCCTCGTCGTCGAAGTCATTAGACGCAAAAGCCACTGCGATCCCAGCAGTATTAAGTGTCTAATTAAACCTTCGATGCGATGCGCCGTTCTTGTTCGAATGAAGTTTTCCTTGCGGAATTCAAAGTGAGTGCGAGATGTACTTCGCGTTTCTGTAACAACATTCTATTAATGGCACCAGTTCCAAAAGAAAAATTACTGAACAAGAAGCGGCAGGAGAGTTTAATTATTAAAAGCTTTAACGTTTCAGCGCGGCGAATGAGATCATTCAACGGCGAGTCGGAAAAATAATTGATAAAGCAACGTTCTTGGACGATGACTTTATTTTAAAAGCGGTTTTTAGTCTGGCGTGACGTAACGAAGGGCTTCAGCTTCTTCGAATTAGTCCGGCGAATATTCAAGCTGTACAGCGACGTAGTAAAATGCAGCCCCTTTTAGGTAATTCAATCAAAGATTCAATTCAAAGGCAGGCAACACGTATCTCATTTCCGGCGAACGTTCCAATTCATTAGATCCGTGCTCTTGAACGTACGGCGGACTTTGAACGTGCGCGCTGTTTCGCGCATCGCGAGGCGTGCGAGAGCCACTTTCGTGCTCTCAAAAATAATCCACTAATTCAACCGATTCGAAGTTATTTTTGTTATCCGATTCTTTCGTTTGTTTAATTAATTGCGCCTGCGTTAATTCAATTGGATGCATAAAATTGTTGTTACTCTGTCGGAGAACCTATTCGGATGTTTCTAGATTGTCGTTGCATCGGTCGAATAATTAAACTAATGACATCGGTTTCTTAATTAAAAAGTAATAAAAATGAATTAAGATTAATTATCAGCTGGACAAGCACATGCTCTGTTCTAATTACGAAGTGGCTAATTGTCGAACCGTGTTAATTAGGAAATGAAATTTTAAAACTATACGAACGCTGTACGAATGGACGATGGCTGCGAAACTTATTTCGAGGGTCGGTTAAATTATCTGTCGCACTTAATGCAACGTCAACCACTCCGAACTCCCTCCCCCCACTTCGAAGCGAGGAGCGGAGAAAAATCAATATACATATATACGAGTGGCGTAAGTTTAATCGTAAATTTCGGTTAACCGCGCTCTGCCAGTTAACCGGTTTATTGATAACCAGTCACGCGGTTTTCAAGAGCCCTCGTTTTCGCGTCTCGAACACTCGCCCGCGGCTCTCGCTCACCGCCCACCGGGCGCTCTCCTTCAGCTCCGAGCGGAGATCCTGAAAACTTTATACCTTGTCAAGCCGTAACGGGAGCTCCTCCACTATCGGCCGGCCGCGTTCCCTTCGTTGGAGAGCGAAACGTAGAGGAGCACAGCTGATCGAAGTGGCGATAGACGCTGGGAATGTCGTAGCTGCCCAGCTGACGAGGAGGGACATGATGAGGCAGCTGATGAAGATGCGATTTACGTAAGTGAAAACTGTATAATGATCGGGTTACTCGTACAATTGAAGGTACGAAGACGTCGGATCCTGATTTTGATCCCGATCTCCGACACGGTGCTCCTCGCCCAAAGCTGGATAAGATTATATCGAGGAATCTTTTGACGAGATAATTCGAAGGCGGCAGTTAGCGAGGCGGAGATCGACTCCCGGGCGAACGTCAGATGCCATTGGATTTCGATAAAGTATCGGGGAAAGAAATTTCGAGTCGCGAAAACTCTGGAGAATCCTCGAGTTTGTGAAATACAAGCCATTGCGCGACTTAACCCCACTTTAGACATCCCAGTCCTCCAAAGCTCGACTCTCGGTATACTCCGCGTTCTTCACGATCATTACCGGATTCCAGCTTGTGGTTTCCAGCGCGCTCGGAACACCGAAACAAGACGGCGCCGCGCAATACGTATGATACTAAAGAGGTCTCGGATTTCTCAACGTCGGAGCTCTCTCGCACTTCTAACGCTGAGTTAAGCGAATACCGAGATTGTTGGTCTTTATACGATTCCAACTGGAGGTAAAACACATCAGAATACCTTTACTTTTGTAAATTACCAAGATTTATTAGAAATTTGTCAGAGATTTGTTTTGTTAAACCGCGGCTGCTGCAAAATAATCCTGCATGGGTGTAACAGGTATTTCCCAATTCACGAATGGCATCCCCACCCACAGATGCACGCTCGCAGCATTGAATTAGACCGAGTGTACGAGTGATTGAATATGAAGATCAGTGCATTAATGCAGGTAGGAGTTGTGTGCTATTGCACGAGTTAGTGACTTGAACGGGTCTATCGGGAATTTCTTGCCTAAGGGCCTCTGTTGCCCCTTGAAGTCAAATACAAGGGAGAAGTCTATGGCAAAGTGGACCTCCATCGCCTGATGCGGCAGCCGACCATCAGCTATAGCTGATCGACGTCGTGCTCGAACGCGTGGCTCGATGACTAGGTGGAGGTCGAAAGCGGAGAAACGCCTTGTCCTTCGAGTTTGCAGCACAGAGTGTGATGATGTTACGGAATGGCGTGGCGGCCAGCGATTTATTGAAATTTCATTCGAATCATTGCGATTGAAATTTTGCTTTTGGAGAGTGCGAAGTGCTAGTGGAGAGCGACGTGCGCGTTTAAGTGCGCGGATTTATTCGCGGAGTTTTAAAATAGGTAACGAGTTTCGATCGGCTTGACTTCTCATTTTCAAGGATTTTCCGGCACGTGGAACCCGCAGCCGTAGGGACTCGCACGTGGAGTGCGTGGGCGTGAGTGAGTATAAGTGTGAGCGTCTATTATTTAAATCTAACTTGGCTTTAATTATGTCATTTGCCAAAAAGGCATTTTTTTTATATTTCCAGTGACGTGGAGGAGTCGGCGTGCTTGTGCCGCTGCACCAAACGTGTACGTTACAGACCGCACTCTCTTAAAATTGTATTAAACCGCTTTCTCTTTGAATAACTAATTCTCTGAAAACAGTACAGAGACAAGGCTTTAGCCGAGGTCGCAGGAGGCTCAGCCGCACAAACTCGTTGACATCTCTGCCAAAACTGAAATCGCGGTGGCTTTATCAGCTCTAAGAGAGTGCCGCTTACCCCACATCCGATGTACAGCGCACTACGAAATTTCTTTCCCCGCGGGCTTGCGGATTTCCGCGCTATACGACCTCTTGAAGAATCGTCGGTTCTCGCGGGTTAATCGATCTACCTCTTCCTCCCGTTGTCCCCGCGATCGCGTCGCGAGGAGAGTAAAGCATCGAGTATCTTCGACACCTATGCGATGGGAAGCTATTGATCGTTTCCGCCGCTCCGCTTACTAGATGTATGGAGCCCAGGAGGAGCGAAAGGAAAGGGGGCGAAGGGGGGGGGGAGGAGGGAAGGAGCCGGCGGTATATCCGCTAGATCAATTAGTTCGCTGCGCTGACGTGACAAATTTCGCGCAGTATGCCGCGGAGCTCGAGAAAAATATAACAAATGAATGGCTTTATTTATTGGCTTATGTATCGAGACGCGATACTTCCTTCATGCGCGGTAATGGATTTTCGCCTTATACAGCTTTTTTTTTTTTTGCTTTCTGCACGTTCAACGATTAGACCTGCGTGGCATCGGAAATTTCTATTCCATTACTTGAAGGAAATAGGGATTTTGTATTATAGACGTTATTATATTTTACATTTTAGTTTGAAGGTAAAGTTATTATTTTACATTTTCAACGTTCATTTTAAAAGATATCATGTATTATATTACTGATTAAATAATGTTTCAAAAAGAGATTTTTATATTTTGAAATTCAAAGAATTTTGTATTAAAATTTTGAATTTGTATGAAAGTAAAATCATTTACTGACCATGAAAAAAAAAAGTACAATTGAATTAATTAACCAAAATATAAAGTTTCAATAACTAAAGTATCAAATTAAAGATTAAATTATTTTATTATTTTTTATTAATTCACTAACTGCATTGATATCTCATTTGATAATATATCATATTGGCAAATTTTTTTTGTTATATCATAAAATGAAAGAAAAGGAAAACTGTGTAAGCTTAAACTCTTAATGAACTGATACAATGTCAGTGAAAATTCCAATTGATGTCTTATGATATATATTAATTACATAATTATTAAGGAATCTGAAAAGAGGAACAAATTTCTGAAATATTGTATGAATATTGACTCTAAAAATAAACCGAAAAAACTTTTCCGTCTATTTTTAGAATTTTATTTTTATTTAATTTAACAAACACTTATTGTGAGTGCTTTATTCCATTACAAGAATTTCATTGAATTTTTTTTTTATAGGAAATACTCTGTATTTTATTTTTTTTCCAGAAAAACAATAGAACTGCTTTTATACGAACTTGAGCCAATCAAGTCATTAAAATACATTACAAAGTTTGTTTGAGAACACTTTTAAAATTGTTTCAAATCGTTTTAACGGCAATGTACACTTTAGCATTTTACGACAAATAATTTATTAGTTCTATATATATTCAAAAGTAGTGATGTTAATTTTTTAATTTCAGTTTGATTGAAAGTACTATTAAAGCCAGAAATTTTAAGAAATAAATCTCCTTTCTGCTCGCTTTTCTGTGACCGGAAACATCAGGAAAAGTATGAGCAAGATTCATCGATTTTACAATATAGCTGCCTGGCACAGACGATTTTCGTAGCAAAGTTTTCTCCGTTAAAGCCTTGTTCGCTTAGCTTTGAACTTTCCAATACTCCAAATTACAAGAAATACAAATTTTAAGATTTTTGGGTCTCCAAAAAGATTAATAATTACAAAAAAGAGTTTCCGTAAATATTTCGATTTATTCCATCTCAAGAAACTGATACAGTGAAATATTAACTTGCCAGTAAATTTTCAACGTTTAATATCCTATCATTTTAATCACCGTTTCAATACTTTAATAATTTCAAATTTTTTAAGCGAGGTATGATGAAAGAATTGATTCGATCCGTAGTACATACCAATTTCATTCTAAGCTATATATTTCCCGGAAACGTGATTCTCATTATAATGCAGTGCGTTCAATAAAACTTCCTTTTATCGCGTTTGAAAGTCCGCGTGAAATATTTGGCGCATCTACCACTTAAAATTTTATTTTTATTCGATCGTTTTTCTTCGACGTTATATTGACGAACTGTTAAAAAAGCTGAAAATAAACGATCGATAAATATTTAGCCAACTTAATAATATTTATAACACATTGATTCTATACAAAAAGCGAAAGAGAAAAGTTCATTAACCTCGGGGTTTAACTTTTTTTCTTCCTGAAAAAAAAGAAAAAAATAAATATATAAAACCTCGAATCCTGAATGGCGTGATCGGCGTCTAGAAAAGAGAAGAAAGGTACACACTGAGAAAAAAATACTATTGAATTAATCAAATATATTACTAAATTGATGAGAAGAAAAAAACCAAATTTCGCCGATGAAATATATCATTAAATCAATGAGAATTCTATTAAATTAATGATATCAAAATGATTTTG